>JANHAO010005900.1:0-22046 GCA_026873985.1 Saraca asoca | reverse complement strand
ATTTTTTTTTTGTGGGGGAGGGGGGGGGGTTGCCAAAGAGGAGCTAAATCTGACTAAGCATAATCTTTATTTTATTGGTACTACTGATCACATCACAACATGAAGTGAACGGAAATTATGGAATGTAACTTGAACGTTACATGCTACATCTCTTTACAGGATATGGCAGACCGCATCATTGGAATGCGAACTGCACTGAGGGAGAACTTAGAAAATCTGAGGTCTCCGTTGTCATGGCAGCACATAACCAATCAGGTTCAGTTGAATTTGTTGAGTGCACGATTTTTCTTTACATGTTTTGATTGCTGAAGTTCTCTTACTGGGATTGCTCCAAACAGATTGGTATGTTCTGCTATAGTGGGATGACGCCAGAACAGGTTGATCGTTTGACAAACGAATTTCACATCTACATGACTCGAAATGGCCGTATCAGGTCATACACGAAGTAAAACTTCCATGGGATGGGATTGTTTTTTTTGGTTTTTTTTGGAACAAAAGCTTAAGAGGCTGTTTGGAATGCTGTTTTTTTGTTTTAAAAAACAGTTTTTTTATTTTTTTTTCTAGAAAAATAAAAAAAATCTGTTTGTCAACTTTTTTAAAAATTATTTTCTAAAAGTATAATTGAAAAAATAATTTTCAGAAAAAATTAAAATGATATTTTTTCTTATTTTTGTATAGAATCGTTTTCAGATTTTTTAAAAAAATAAGAATATTCATTTTCATTAATGACAAAATTGTAAATAATATTAAATATATTTTTTCATCTTAAAAAATAAAAAAAAAATACTTGTGTTCAAAATTTACATCTAAACAAATTTTTTATTTTTTCGTTCTAAAAAAATAATTTTTAAAAATAATAAAATAAAAACATCTAAAAATATTTTTAAACGGACCCTCTCTTTTGGGGTAAGTTATAGAAAGTTAAAATTTTAGTTTTAGAAATTTGATATTTTTTCCTGTTTTGTTCAGAAAATACAATTTCTAGCTTTTTTATTTTTAAAAGTACTTTTATCTTCTTTTTTTTTTGTGTCGGGAAATAGCCCACTTTTACATAATATCACCTCTACTTCTGTTTTGCATCGCACTCACAAGACTCCCATGTTATAATGATTGCAGTATGGCTGGTCTCAATTCGGGTAATGTTGGATATGTGGCTACTGCTATCCATGAGGTCACAAAATCTGCATAGGTCATTCATTTATTACCTTAGCCATCACACCTTAGTCCAGGGTGTGGACAAATTGCAGGAGAACTTTGGCCATCTTCGTTGGAGGCACAATGAAATTTGGAATCCTCAGTCCAGGATTCTGCGGTAACAATGAAAGGAAAAAACTGATTTGTATTTGTCATTAGTTAATTGCGGTTAGATAGTGATAGTCATAAAGGTTGTTTCATGCATCGAGACATTAATAAATTGTCCTCACTTAGGAGTTCTCATAACCCAAATCCGTTTAACTTTTTTGTGAAAACAAGACATTGATATACAAGGTTCATTTTGTTGTCCTTTTAATGTTCGAAACCTTTGTGGTTTTTCTACCTTACTCTTACAGATTTTTTACAGATTGTCCTCGTTTACGAGTTCACTGAGTTCTGGAAGACCAGTTAAAAACAAACATTACTGGCTTCAGGTCTTCTAAGCTTGTTTCGGGATTGCTCAACATAAGCTGTATTTTTCAAATGTTGAATGCCCTAATAAAGAGTTCTCCTGATGGGCTTTAAGGTCACATTTCCACCACATAACAAGGTCAAGGCAAAATGAGATTAATCAATAAGAACATAAAAAGATATGGGCATAATCAAAATGAAAAATTTATCCTAGAGCAAAGAGAGGTTCATGCACCGTTAGGCATTCAATTATAAATATCTGATCAAATATAGAATAGAGTTATACTAATCGCAAAGGTAACATTGTGGTCAGCCATCTGAATGCTAACCCCCACAATGCCAGCCACCCTATTTCCCACAAGAGAAAAAAAGAACAAGAAAATTTCATACCCTATTAATTTCTTGGATGAATTTCTTACCTCCAGTCTTGTCATTCTCTTCTGAGAAGAGTCTAAAACACAAAATGGCAAGATTAAAATGTTGCAACGTGACAAATGCCAGGATGAATGAGCTTTTGGAAAATGGGGAAGGGGGATGCTGGAGTATTTAACAATGAACAGAGAAATTTAGCTTTGAAACAAGATATTGTTTAAGGATGTAAAGTAAAAACAAACACCATGAACATAATAAACATAAAATGCAAGCCAGACTACTACCGAGGCCCTTCACTTTCTGGTGGGCTCTGGCAGTCCCTATCTATGTAGACATGAATGCCATCACCATTTTATACTCCTAAGCTTTTCTGGAAACTGATCAAAATGATTTACAGATGCACGGGGGATAAGCTTTAACTAAAATAACATAGTTGACAGAATCACCATTTTTTAAGTTATGCTGAGCAGCCGCTAGATGTATACATCTTCAAAGGGAGATGAAAACTGCAGATTCTGCCAAAATCTTCATACAGGCCATTCTTTGTTCCATGTTGATCTCTAGAACAGTTTACTCGTCCTTTTAACATATCTTCAGATCTATGTACCAGCTGGGTGAGGGATGCCAAAACCAGTCTGCCGCCTAACATGCTCTGGGATGAGCCTATTGATTAGTTCAGGAGATGCTCCAGATAACTGCAGTGGAAATGTTTTAATTCGTCAGATTTGTTCTGAGACTATATGGTTTAAGACAGCTGTTTTTACAATGATGAGAAGCATTCCAAAATTGTAGCAGCAGTAAACTGCCAGAGTCATGATTTACTAACTTTAATTGTGCATAGCTGTCAGCAGCAACATAAAAGCTCAGATGTACTATACGTGAGACTGATTACATTTAGCATTACTTTTGATAAAAGGGACTGTTACATTGAGTTCCCTTGTGTGCAAAGCATGCAGAAACTTGGTGTAGTGATAAAGATGCATGAACAATAAGTAAAATACCTTGCATATATGACAAGTAATAAAAAAAAAAAATCAATTAGATGCATACTTCCTGTTTAAAATTGAAAAGAGGGGGAAGCGGGCGGCCATTGGGAAGTCGGGCATTCGGTTCACGGAGCTCATCAAAGAAAGGATGTGCGCATGCTTCTAGCTGATATAAAGAAAGTCACTTGTAAGAATTATGCCAATTATATACATTTTAAAAAGGAAAAGATTAAATGCATTGCATATACGTATCTTTTCAAAGGGGGAGAGATCATAGGGTTCTCTAACTTACCGCAGTGCAGCGAAGACTTGGTGAATATTGAAGAAGCCTTGATGCAAGGTCAATTGCCTCAGGTGGCATTCGCTTATGGAAAACCTGACACATGGATCATACTAATAAATGCATCAATTACCCTTTTATTTTTTGGTGGCTGGGGGCAAGCAGCAATGAGTGTCCATTATGAAACAAGGTGACTTAAGCTACCATAAAGTAATGTAAATTCATATAAATTAGTAATTGTCACATGTTATTCCTAACTATCAACATCTACAGATTCACAAACATCTCTAGCCTTGAAAAACCATGCAACCATTGCTAGCAAAAAGGCGGAGAATGCCTTTTTTACCTTGTGCCAAGGATGAGCTTTAATTTGAGGGAATCTAAAATCTGTATAATTAGGATTCATACAACGGATTTCTTCTCGGGTGGGAGTACCAAGAACCTACAAAAGAACACCAGAATAATGATCTCCCCGGAAAGCAGATTCATGCAATCCATAGGCAAGGCATTACCTTGATAATTTCCACAAGTTGGTCCACTTGATTTTCTCCTGGAAATAAGGGCTAGAGAAACCATTGAAATTATTATAGGTACAAACAATCTAACTTGGAATAAATACAAACCTAACTTCTGAAGTATGAGCAATACAATTGCCCAAAAGTCACCAACCTGGCCCAATAGAAGCTCAGCAAGGACACACCCAGCAGACCAGATATCAATAGAAGTTGTGTATTCAGTGGCACCAAATATTAGTTCTGGAGCTCGATAGTAACGTGAACATATGTACGAAATGTTTGATTCACCCTTGACCTGATACAGTAATTAAAAATAAAATGAGACTTATATTTTAGCATGTTGCTGCTGAACTGAGAAATTTAAGGACATTGATGAAAAGAACCAAATTATATAAGCAATCTCGGCCCATAACGTTCTTCTCCTTATAGTTCTTACAATAGAAAAAGAGAATAGAGTCATTCTTAACAGCAGCATCAACATTTTCTAAGCCCTTTTTTCTGTCAATTGGTGGCTGCTGAACAGGGGCAGCTTATACCTTCCCATATCCCATCCCACCCCACCCCACCCCACCCCACTGGGGACCCCTAAGATAAAATCCCAAGTTCTCAACCATTCAGGACTCAGGTGTCTCCTTAGGACAACATTTTCAATGCCTTTTACTGAAAAATTACCATTACAATTACCAATACTGATTGAATCAAAATTATTCTAGCAGGCAAAGTTAAGAGCATCTGTAATTCCAAGTTGATTAGGCAGCTAATAATGTTGGTAGCCAGCCACTACATTGGTGGGAGACATGGAAGCACAAAATGAATAAAGATGGAACATACCAAAACTTTTGCACTTCCAAAATCACAAAGCTTAACTTGGTGAGTGAGAGGATCAACCTACAAGATAGATAACCAATAGATTTAGAATAAAGTGCAGCGCATCTAGATAAATCAGCTAGAGAGTAACTTACCAAAAGATTTTGAGGCTTCACATCCCTATGGCAGACTCCCGGCACAGTATGGATATATGCTAGTCCCCTAAAGATCTGAGGGTATCCCAAGAGTTACAAGATTTCAAAACAAAAATAAAAAGTAGCATCTAATAGGTAAATGAAAAGCAAAGAGGAGTTCATACTTGATATGTGTAAAGTTT
Source organism: Saraca asoca (assembly GCA_026873985.1). NCBI lineage: Eukaryota > Viridiplantae > Streptophyta > Magnoliopsida > Fabales > Fabaceae > Saraca > Saraca asoca. The sequence goes on along the minus strand of JANHAO010005900.1, from coordinate 17,144 downwards.
GACATAGATGAGAGGCATCCTCTGGTTCACACTGCTGTAATGTTTTAACACTCGATACATTGTCTCAGGGACATATTCCATTACCATGTTTTGAAAAAGTTCATCTCTGCTTGTTGTAGAGAAGAAACAGTGCTTCAGGGAAACTACATTTGGGTGTTCCATCAGGCGCATTAACTGCAACTCACGATTTTTGTACCGCCGGTCCTGCAAGACCTTCTTTATAGCCACTGTCTCCCCAGTCTCCAAGCACTTTGCCTTTATTTTGGGTCAGGAAAAGAGCAATATGAGATACTTGACAGCAAAAAAAACTCTGAAGAAATAATTATCATGATATCATTTCTGGATTGATTTATCTATACCTGGAAAACAATTCCAAATGATCCTGTGCCAACAACACGTTCTGCCATGTAACTGATGGTCTGCATGCAGCATTAGAGAGAGACAACTTAACACACAAGTTACAAAGAATTCCGAAAAAAAAAATTACCAAATCCTGAATTTAAGCATACAATGTTATCAAACCAATATTACAATACATTAAAATTCTTCAAAAGACAAACTTTGTAGATTGAAAAACAATGTGGAACTAGAAATAATTGTTGCTCCAAAAAATACTTGATTTGGCAGGGCTACAAAGGAAATAAGCCAACTTCTGGTTGACAACCCCTACTATCATTTTGTAAACATCCCTAATCACCAAGGGTAGAATAACAATTTTGGAAAGCCCAACCGCCAAATATAATTCACTCCACCCAAGAAAGGACGTAAATCAAAATTCAGAACCAGAAATATTATATAAATATCCAGTTCATGCGATAACTTAAGTGGGTATAAGATATATTTTCTAGTAGCAACCAAACGCTGGTAAGGAAAAAGGAAAGAAGGCATCCTCACCCTTTTAGGTTCACCATTTTTGCCTCCAATTGTAGTGGAGATTATGTGGCCAGTGACTGCATCATTCCCCTCAATGACAGTAGCAGACATATCCTACAAATTATAGTAAAAAAAGTAGATAATTAATATGGCAGACAAATTACAGAGTAAGTTTATCAGACACTTCTTGATCATTAGTTTTAGTTTAACTTAGATAGGCTATTCATTTGCTTAGAAACATTTACTCAATATGACAAGATCAGGCATCAATAAAGCATCCACTGTTCCATGCAGAAAACATGCATATACAGCCATCTTATCATTCAATATTTTCAGGTTGACTTTGCATGTAACCATGAGACGATACAGAAGGCACATGAGAACAATATCATCAATCAACAAGAAGTATTAAAAACAAGTTATAAAAGATCTCGTGATTGCGAATTGATTGATCAAAGTCCGTTATCACTAGTCTCATGAATAATTTCTAATTTTGCATAACATGCTTACGTTACTGGCAGCTGTAACAATAATCAATAAATAGGCTATTCTTTTGGTTTCAGACATCTACTCATCACAACAAAATCACATGCCCATTGAATGCCACCAATTCATGCTGCAAACAACATACACACAGCCAACCTAGCAGTCAATATTTTCGACTCCTATGATGGCATTGCACGCAACTGTGAAACATTTCAAGGCAAGTGACGACAATATTATCAATTATACAACAATTGAGTAGTGAAGAAAACGCATATAGTATCTTGTGATTGAGGATTGACCAAAGCCAGTGGTCACTAGTTTCCCTTTAAATTAAATTATTCGTTTGGTTTTAAAACAATTACTTATTACTACAAAATCATGTGGTGATAAATCATCACTCATTCCACAAGGCAAACATGCATATACATAGCCAGCTTAGCCATCAATATCTTTGACTCTTTTGGTGAGATGTTGCAAGGACCGAGTTGTAAAGAATGAGCATATAGTATTTTGTGATTGAGAATTGATTAAAGCAACTTTAGTAAGATAAAATAATGCTCAACAATTTTAACATGACATGATACCAGAAGCAGATGGATAACACAATAATTCAGATGCAGATAAGGAAGCAAAGTTGAAGAAAAGCAAATGATATAGTTAAATCAGGTGATCATGGTTCACAAGAAAGCATCAATTGCTAAGGAAAAACTTTAATATCAATTAAGAGACCATCAAAGAGAATCTAAGGACAACAATTCCCTGAAGCAAACTAGAACGGTTTGAACATCAATCCACCAAAACTGCAAGAAAGAGAAAATGAATGAAAAGTTGACAAGAACTAAACAATCTATTAAATGATTCCATTTAGAGAAACTTAAAAATTGTCAAAAGAGCACAAGACCAAAACTAGAATAAGAGATTTTGGCAAGGAACTGAAGATTCAGCTAGAAAATATTCCCATCATAATAGACGAGCTCCTACAACAAGAAACATTTTACAGTAGAATAAAGATCAAGTTAATGAAAATTAAGTAGAAAACATCTGAGACATAAACTTACAGATAGTAAACTTTGCGGTGGGAAAATTTCAGGAAGTGAAATAAAGTGGCGATTCAAAACTGAAATTATTCACTAATCGAAGATAAGATAACTCCGTGCTTAGCTCAATCGGTGTACTAATCAGTACCTAGTCAGAATCTCTCTTCCTCACTTGTTAGATAAAGGAAAAAATAACTTAAAAAAAGGCACAGGATTCCACATTTCCACTTCATTTGATTCCTTTCTTTTTTTCTGGACCACCAAACAAAACGCTAAACACGTTCATTCTACGATTAAGATCTCAATGGGCAAGCATCAACTAGAATTGACGTGTGAAAAGGAAAATCCTCTACCAACTTTGGTTCTTCTTACGTTTCCTCAACAAGAATAACAATCAAACTTCAAAACACCACACGGTCGCTCCAGTCAGTGACTTCGCCGGAGGAAAGTTCCAGCGAGTTAGCTCCGAACGAGCACACAGAGGGAAAAAAAAAAAAAAAGGTAGATCGCTCGAAATTCGGTTCATACTGAAGCTTGTGAGCTGGATCAACTACGATCCCAGCACTAGTAACACTTAGGCACAGTGAAAGACACATAGATATGAAGAGAACGCTGTGTTCGTACAATGAGAGAATGCTTAAGCGTAAGTACCTTATCGGTTTCCATATCGGAGCTTCGCCGGGCAACCAGCTTCAATGGATCATTTTCTGCAGCTTGTACCTGCACTTGCGGTGGTTGTTGCGGTTCTAGAGCTGCCGTTGGCGGTGGTTGATGGTGGTGCGGCCCCAAGGGCATGGAGGCCATTTGAGAGACTACACAAACACTCTTCTTCTTCTCTCTCTCCCTACTCTGTTTCTCTCTCTTACTCTCTGTCTATTTTCTCTCTCCTGTGGAATAGTGTTGGGGCCAGGCTTTAGATTAGATAAAGGAGAGAGAAAGAGTGTAGACTCACTCGTGTTTCAGGAGAGTGAATCCACGCGTCAATCAGAGCAGTGCTTTCGTGGTTGATGATTGTACCGAAGAAGAGGATGGGTAACCGGGTGTTATGGCGGCGCATGATCGATGGTTTGTAAATGGAAAATCCGAGACAAGGATCACATGGAACCTCAAATGCTACTGCATACATATACAGACTTACTAATCAGTCCCCGAAAGATTTTCATTGTCTTTGTGTGTATTTAAAAAAAACACACACACACACACTAACACACATTCCTTTATTTCTTTTTTCAAATAGGTGGCGTCAATTTGTGAGAATAAAAAAAATAAAATTAAATAAAAAGAAGCAAAGACAACAGTAATGGTTATATTTTGATTTATTTAGTATGATTAGATAAGCAAATTATATTGTTTATAATTTTTTTTCTTATTATTTAAATGAATGATATTCAACAGTGATAAATAGTGATCAGTGACGATAAGTGGTGATAAATGATGGTCAACAAAGGTAAGTAATTTTTAATGGTGACAGGTAATGTTAAACGTGATCAACTATAAAAAGTAGTAATGGTGGGTGATGATCAACAATAATATATGGTGGATGACAGTAATTAATAATAATAGGTAATGATAGACAATGATTAACGACAACAAATGGTAGTAGAAAATGATGAATAATAAAAGATGATGAATATGATCATCAATAAAAAGTTATAGCTAGTGGTCAATGATAATAGATATCGATAATTGATTATAGATGGTAATGAGTAGTAATTAATAATAATAAATAGTGATAGATGATAGTTAATAATGATAGATAGTGATGGACAGTAATCAATAATAGTAAATAATAGTAGATGGTGGTCAGTAGTGATAAGCAATAGCCAATGACATAATTTGAAACAATTAGTGGGGAAAAGACTTCAAATAGATGAATTCATTAAAGTTAAATAATGATAACATATTCTATCATATATGAATCAAACACTTAATAAGAAAATTAATTTTTTTATTCCATTACCAATTAACCAAATGCCTTTTAATGGGCTTAGGCCAAATCAATTTAAATTCCCTTTAACCCTCTAAAGTTTTTGTTTCTCCCATATTGGATCTCAACATATCTTCATAAAAAACAACAACAATAATAATAACAATGATAACAACAACAATAACACAAAAAAATAATAATAACAATAATATAAATTAAAATAATAATACAAGTCAAAATAAAAATAATATAATAATAAAAATTAAATTAGCATTAATAAACAATTAAACGTAATAAACTAATAACAATAATAATAATAATAATATAACTAAAAAGAATAATGAGAATAAAAATAATAATATAATAATTAAAATAATAATAATTTTTTTAATAATAATTCTACTCCTTTCTTTCTTGTCCTCAAGTGAACCAACTGATAATAAAGGGAATTGGAGTAACTTTTCCTTTCTTATTTCATCCAAACAGATTAGATAATTATGTATTATATATTTCTTTTCTCTTTGTTTCTCTCTGTTGATTCTTTTTTCTTTTCCCAATCTGAACTAAATAGTTCCTAATTACTAATCATGAATGATATTCTCTGAAATACTGTTTCACAGACATATATTTTTTTTAATGTTTTTGTTATGTTAAAAGGAAATAAATATTAAAATTTAATATCAAGGAAGAATTAGAACTTTTTTTATTTTAATGGAATTTATAAAAAAATTTGTCTATGTTTTTTCAACATGACATAAACATAATAAAAAAAATTCTATTTTATTAAAAAAATTCTTAAAAATATAATTATTAAATAAATAACGATTTAACTTAGTGTATTAAATTACAATTTCTTCATGGTATGTGCCGTACCATATATGTACATATAATAAAATTTACTTTAAATTAATTTTAGTTTAAATTAAATCATTTTAAATGAACTAACTTATTTTATACGAAGTAATATTAATTGAAATGTTATTTAATATACATGTGTGGGGTTTTCTAATGACCACAGCGCTGCCAGTAGTGTATACCAAGCACTTGTTTCTATTATTCCTCTCAAATTTTTTTGGTTGAAATAATGAATTCATTGACAGAGCTAAACTTGCATGACCAATTTGTCAAGAAAATAATGTCTACTTAATTTTTGGTGATGATATGTACCTTATGGGAAGTGGATCCCTCAATATTTTTTTTAGAGAATTAAAAGAATAAATTTAAGAAAAATAAAATACACTCCTTTATTTTGGATCTTATAATTATTTTCATTGAGACTTTATTTTAATATAAAAAATTTTTGATATCTATCTCTTCTAAATTTATGCCCTCAATTTAATCCTAACTTATGTTTGTTTTATATAAATATATTAATTTAATTGAGTTCTTAGTTAGACCGATGAACATTAGTAACTTATTACTAGTCATTTAAAAAAAAAATAAGGAAGAGTTTTTGTAATATTACAATGACTATGTCCATAATTTTCTTCCTCCCCCTCAAAAATTGATTTCATTGGTATTATTTTATTTAGTCTGATCTCCCTATAATTATATTTGTCAATTAATCATGTACTTAAAAAAATTCGTCAATTAATCTCATGCATCAAAGTTAGGAAATAAAACCAGTATATCCAAGTAGTTTGAGTGCAAGACTTTCACATTGCGGAAGTTTCATTGAGATAGACATCCTAAAAAATTGTGTCACTTGTTTTAAAATACTAATTTAATAATTTTTAATATTTATTTATCAATTTATAATATGACCCAATTAAAATCAATAATTTCAAAACTTTTTATAATATGTAATTTATTTAATTCATCCTAATTGTTTGTCACAATTAAATTAATTGCTATCTTAATTCTTCAGTCCAATCAAATAAATAAATTAATATCAATTATAATTTTTAAAATTAATTACAAAAAATTCAATATTGACAACAATAAAATATTTTGAAAATTATTCATTTTTATATTTCAAATAGCTTGATAACTCTAAATTCAAAATAATAAAGAAAAATATTATTTTTTTTCATATATAGCTGAAAAATATTAATATTTTATTATAATTATTAAATAAAAAATTCATTATAATTATTGTAATTAATATTTTATTTTATAAATATGCTTAAATTATTTAATTATCAACTAATTAAAATACTATAATTACAACGAGTTTACCTTGATCACATTATGAAAATATTATTTTTCCCATTTATAATTTAGTAGATATAAGTAATTTATTATACTTGTAAAAGAAATAAAAATTTATTTTTTATTTTATAAATGTGTATAAATTATTTAATTAAATCAAAATAATTACAAATTGTTTACTTTGGTTAATTAAGTGAAATAAATGAAAGGTACTAATTCAATATAATTTTAAGTAGTTAAGGTGAAAAATGAAATTTGACGAAGAATTGATGAATATGATTTTAAATAATTCTTATAATTGGACACATGAATAATTAAAGCTTTCCTTGAATTTAAATAAGATTTAATATTAAACTCTTAAGAATTAAAAACTTGTATATCAAATTATCAATAACTTAAATTTAGTCGTTCATTTAATAAATAATTTATTTAATAATTTATTATCATTTAAATATTTAAAGTGTGGTCGTTTAAGACAATTAATATTATATTGAAATGTTGACTGTAATTTAAATTTATATTTGATTTTAAACAATATAAAAATTACTTTCTAAACTTCAAATAACCTAGAGTATTATTCTTTAAGACTCATTTCTGTCCACGGAAAATATTGAAGAATATTATTTACTTATGTTTAATAGATATTTAATTTTCTCTATTCAATTATTTAACGCGCAAATCAACTACATGAACACGAAATGTCACACAATGGTCTTCTAGTATGAAAACGAAAACTACAAAGGTCCTGCTTGGGAAATTATTTTTTTATTTTTAAAAATAATTTTTTTATTTTTTTGTTGTGTAAAAATAAAAAAATCTGTTTGACAACCTGTTTTCAAAAATTATTTTCTAAAAGTGTAATTAAAAAACAGTTTTCAGGAAACAAAAAAATAATATTTTTACTTATTTTTGTATATTGTTATTTTTAGATTTTTTTCAGAAATAAAAAGAATACTTATTTTTATTAATAATAAAATTATAAATAATATTAAATACATTTTTTTCATCTTTAAAAATAAAGAAAACATCTATTTTTAAAATTTACATCCAAATAAATTTTTTATTTTTTTTTAAAAAAATAATTTTTAAAAATAATTTTTAAAAACTATTTTCAAAAATAATAAAATAAAAATATTTAAAAATATTTCCAAACAGCCAGTCTCTTACGTACAATGTTTTGCCTTTGAAGGAGAGTTTCTTCCCGGTTTGACTTGAACAAATGCTGCAAACAAATACAGAATTGACTAATTTGTAGGGCCGGAGAGAATTAATAAAAGTTGCACCAAAGAGGAACACAATGATAGAATTTGTCAAAAAGTAAATTTATTATATAAATGAAATAATAAAATTAGTGGCCCACTTGACAAAAGTGAGGTCTAGATTCAACGCCCGAAACCAATAATGCATAGAATGTTGAAATATACCATCTTCAAAAGATCGATATTAGAATAGCAACACCTCTCCTTTTGAAATTAATCGTTTGCCATTATATATGCCCCTTTCAGCCGAATGAGAGAGAAATAGGAGTGCCTGTAAAAGAAAATTGAGAGAGCTTACCACAATCCACCGGTTAAATTCACTTGACATAAATCCATAACCTTTTTCTTTTTCATTGATAAAAATATTATTTGACAAAAAAATATTATTAGAAATTCTTTAAGGCCCAGTGAAAGATTTTTTTTTTTTTTTTTTAGATGAGTGCAAAGAGCTTATATTAAATCATACGTCTAAATCAACAAAGTAGAGATTGAAGACTGAAAGTTAATCTCATCAACATTTAAAACAGTGATGTAGATTACCACAATAAATGGACTGATATCCAAAGCCAACGCAGAAGAGGCATAAAATTTTATGCATATGCCCGAAAATAACTTTTGGAAAAAAAAATTCTCATTATAAAGCATTTATTGCATATACTCTCACTCTAATTAATTAGTGTTATTAAATTTCATAATTGATTCTCTATTTTAATTTTAACTAATTAATTTATGTAAAACATATTACTAATATTTGTTATTTTGGATTTGTGATTCTTATAAAAGATATACACTATAATTATTTATGTAAAACATCTTACTATAATTATTTGTAAAAATGTATAAAAACAAATTTAAGATAGTGTATTTACTCTAAATTCTAAAACTACCCAAAAAAGATGTTTAATGTAAGGCTAAAGATTGGCATTCTCTCCTTCGCACTGAGGAATAAGTCTGACTTTTATAGCTTGTAGCCTTACTTTGAAGGAATATTCATGAATGTCTTAGCAACGATTCCAAATATAAATTAGTAAACTATCCTTATGTATTGTTTATAAAATATTCACTAACCTCCGTTCATATGCTCAGTATTGATTTCAGATAATCCTACGTCATATGGAGAATCAATTTGATCCAAAGACATAAGAACCAGTTTTAATGATCCCGAAATATTTTAAATAAGAAATTGGTTCTGGATCGTAGAACTAAACATTTTTTCATATACAAAGTTTTATATCAAATAAATTAAAAAATAAAAATTTTAAAATGTTAACATAGTTACACACATTTGTAGTTTATTCATTTTTATTATAACTAATCTATATTAACTTATGAATAGTGATGAGTTTAGTTATTATCGACGTTATTAAATAAGAGTTATGTATCCATTGATAATAATTTATTTATATTTAAATTTATATTCAACATTTTAATAATATAAAAAATACAATATGTTTACAATCTTTTGTAGAATAAAAAGAATAGTATATTTAGCATTTTGATGATACTTGTAGTTGAAAATTTTCTCAAAGTCAATTAATATTTATTTATATAATATATTTATCTTTAATTTTTTCTATTTAAATATTAGTGGTAGTTATTTGTTTTAGTAAATTTTTAAATATTTTTAAAGAAAAGCCAATTTTAGATAAGGTTTATTTTTTTTATTCTAGATATTTTAAATTTTTTATTTAAGAAAATGTCTAGTTTAAATTTTAAATAAAAATTAAATTAGACCAGTCATATATGTCCATAGATGGATCTTTAATGGCCTTTTTATTAAACTGATTAGCATCTCATTTATTCATTTAACTCGTTAAATATTATAGATGGATTTAGATTAACCTAAAGATGGATAGATTGGATGGATTCATGGATATCCATAAATTTTGTTACCCTTAAGTTTAATCTCAAGTTTTTTATAAAGTTTACGGGGATGGATCTTAATTATCTTTTGGACTAAACACTTTTTTTTAAATATTTAAGGTTATAAATCACGGGGAGAATCAATTTGACCCAAAGACATAAGCAACTGGTTTTGGATCAAAAGACTAAACATTTTTTTTAAATAAAAAGTTTTATATTAAATAAAATTAAAAATAAAAAATTTAAAATTTTAATATAGTCGCACATGTTCTCAGACTTGATAATTGTGACTTATATTCATTTATATATCCATTTTTATTACAACTAATTTATATTAACTTCTAGATAACTGTGGATTTGATCATTGTTAACACTATTAAATAAAGGTCATATTGAGTTGACCATTTATAATCATTTATGTATTTATATTTATGTTCAACATTTTAAAAAGATAAAAAATATAGTATATTTACAATCTTTTGTAGAATAAAAGAGAATCATATGTTTAATATTTTGATTTTTCTAAAGATACTTGTAGTTGAAAATTTTTTCAAGAGTTAATTAATATTTGTTTATATAATATATTTAGTTTTATTTTTTTATATAAATATAAGTAATCAATTATTTGTTTTACTAAATTTTCAATTTTTGTAAAGAAATGCCAATTTTAGATAAGGTTTACTTTTTTTATTCTAGATATTTTAAATTTTTTATTTAAAAAAATATTTAGTTTAAGTTTTAAACAAAAATTAAGTTGGACCAGTCATAGATATCCAATGATGGATCTTTAATGACCATTTTATTAAACTGATTAGCATCTCATCCATTCATTTGACTCACTAAATAATATAGATGGATTTGGATTGACCCAATGATGGATAGATTGAATGGATTTATGGATATTCGTTAATTTTGTCACCCCTAAGTCTAACTTTAAATTCTTCATGAAAGTTGTGGAGATAGATCTTAGTTATTTTATGGGTTTAGATTTGTACCAAAATGAGAGATAGAGCTTTACGAAGAAAATACTAAAACTAATTTTGAATTATAGGACTAAACATTTTTTTAAATATTCAAGGTTTTGGATCACATGGAGAATCAATCTGATCCAAAGACATATGATACTGGTTCTGGATCACAGGATCAAACATTTTTTTAAATAAAAAGTTTTATATTAAATAAAATAAAAAATAAAAATTTCAAAATCCTAACATAGTTGTACATGTTGGTAGACCTGATAATTGTGACTTATATTACCATCTATATCTATCCTTGTTATAACTAATCTATATTAACTTCAAGATAATTGTGAGCTCGATCATTATTGACCCTATTAAATAAGGGTTATCTTGGGTCAACCTATTGATAACTACAACCAATTGATAACTATTTATCTATGTATATTTATATTTAACATTTTAATAAAACAAAAAATATAGTATGTTTACAATCTTTTGTAGAGTTTAAAAAATATATATATTTAGCATTTTCATCTTTGTAAAGATACTTGTAGTTGAAAATTTTCTTTGGAGTCAATCAAAATTTGTTTATATAATATATTCAATTTTAATTTTTTATTTAAATATTAGTGATCAATATTTTAGTAAATTTTCAAATTTTTTTAAAGAAATTCTAATTTTAGATAAGGTTTACTTTTTTTTTATTCTAGATGTTTCAAATTTTTTATTTAAAAAAATGTTTAGTTTAAGTTTTAAATAAAAATTAAGTCATATTGGTCATAGATATCCATGAATGTATCTTTAATGATTCTTTTATTAAACTGATTAATATCTTAGTCATCTATTTGACTTGTTAAACATTATAAATGGATTTGAATTGACTCAAAGATGGATAAATTGGATGAATTCATGAATATCCATCAATTTTGTCACTTCTAAATTTAACCTCAAGCCTTCACGAAAGTTGTGGGGATGGATATTAATTATCTTATGGGTTTAGGTTTGTACCAAAATGAAAAATGGAACTTCAGTTATGATAAAAATATCGAAACTAACTCTTTATCATAGGAATAAACATTATTTTTTAAATATTTAAGGTTCTAGATCACATGGAGAATCGATTGGATAAAAAGACATAAGAAACTGGTTCTAGATCATTGAACTAAACATTTTTTAAATAAAAAGTTTTATATTAAATAAAATAAAAAATAAAAATTTCAAAATCTTAACATAGTCTCACACATTGGTAGACCTGACAATTATGACTTATGTTGCACGGATATCGACACGTGGACACGGGGAAACACAGACACGAATACGGGGATATGACATTTTAAAAAAATATAGGATACCGACACGTGGGGGATACGTGTAAATAATAAAAATATAAGGGTATATTTGTAAATATTAAAAAATATTGTGCTTATTTATAAATATATATATTGTAATTATTATTTTTTCATATGGAAATAAGTACTTATAATATTAAATAACAGGGCATAATAAATAATAAGCTGAAAATCGAGCTTGACATGCGTGTTAAAATAGAGAATGCGTGTCCGAACTTTTTAAACTTACGGACACAGCCTCGGAATCGAGTTTGACACGCGTATCGAAATAGGGAACGAGTGTCTAAATATTTTGAAATTACGGACACGGCCCCGACATGTTTCATGTCGGTGTCGATGAGTATCAGTGTCGGAAACATTTCCGACACGCGAACACGGCTGCTATATGAAGTGTCAGTGCATCGTAGGTTATGACTTATATCCATTTACCCATCCGTATCCATACTTGTTATAATTAATCTATATTAACTTTAAGATAATTATAAGTTCGGTCATTATTGACGTCATTAAATAAGGGTTATATTAGGTCAACTTATTGATAACTATTTATCTATTTATATTTATGTTTAATATTTTAATAAGACAAAAAATGCAGGATGTTTACAATCTTTTCTAGAATAAAAAATATGATATGTTTAGCAATTTGATTTTTGTAAAAATACTCGTAGTTAAAAATTTTTCCAAGAGTCAAATAATTTTTTTTATATAATATATTTAACTTTAGTTTTTTCTATTTAAATATTTGTGGTCAGTTATTTATTTTAGTAAATTTTCTATTTTTTTAAAAAAATTCTAATTTTAGATAAGGTTTACTTTTTTTTATTCTAGATGTTTCAAATTTTAAAGAAATGCCAATTTTATATCATATTTATTCGATTTTCATTTTTATATATATTATATATATAATACGTAGAAAAACTTTAAGATAAAAAAGGGAAAGTATGACAATAAAAAATATTTTATTCTTAATTTATTAGTCTTTTCTTCAATTTTTTAGTATAGATAAAATAATTTTTAAATATAATTTAAAATTTTAAAAGTAAAAAATTATTTTTTAATAATAGAGTATAAAAAACATAATTTAAAATTTAATAGTAAAAATTATTTTTAAAATGAAGTTAAAATATAATTTATAATTTTAATAGTAAAAAATTTTCTTTATTTATGACAACAAAATGCAATCATAATGGTAAGAAAAATAATGAGAATAAAAATGATAGAATAAAATAATATAAAAATAATAATTATTAAATGGACAAATGAATGAATTGAGTCTAACTATTTATGTATAGATAATGGGTCAATCTATGACTCATATAAAATTTTAATTAGATTATAAATAGATAAATGGGTCATTATTAATCTATTCATTAGTGATCCATTTCAAATTCATCCAAATCATCCATTTGTCATACCTAGTTAAACTATACCATTTTCATTAAGTTATAAGAATGTGGACTTAAGTGTTAAATTCTATTACAGTTTAAACTACTTTAAAAGATTGTCTCAGCTTTTGGCCCAGAAGTTAAACTAGGAATCAAATTTTTGAATAAGGTCAAGGTAATTGAAAAGGTAAGTGATGAAACTATAATTCACACGAAGTAACCTACTTCCCATTATGCCTCGTGAGCTCATATAAAAGCTAAACTAAGCCTAATTGTAATTTATTCTCTGACTAATTTTGTTTTTCTCTATTTTTATGAAAAGAAGGAGCTTTACTAGGGTAAGAATACTAGTTGCTTTTAGGTCTTCTCTTTTATTTTATTTTTATTTTTATATTAATATGTAGCTAAACTTTTATTTTAATCTAAGAGAAATTCTGTATCAGTTCTTTTGTTGATTGTGAGACTATCTATCGTTAATCTATTCCCAATTTGATTCTTTATTTTTATACTAATTATTATTTTGGATAATTGATTAAGATGACTAGTTAATTGATTGTTTATTATTATTTACTACTAGTCGAATTTCTATAAGTAATGTTGTTTATGACTATTTAGCTTGGGTAATAATATGGTTTTTATTTGCTGTTGGGACAAGTCAATTATCCTAGAGACTTGAGAGTAATTAATTGGTTTGCTGTTAAGATAAATTAATTAATTAGTTTTGATATTTTCAAATCTTAATATTATTGATGAATTAGTTAAGGTGTTGCACTTCAATTAATTCAGTAATAAGTGTTAACTAGATATTGGGCTTGACTGGCCAATTTAGAGAGAAATTAGTGAAAATTAATTAAATATTGGATTTAATTAGATTCTTGACTAAGTAGTCAAAGAGAAAATAAAATATTTGTGTTAATAATCAATTATAAAATTGATTGCAAGAATCCTTTAAATTGAAGCTTTTTTTTTCATTAAATTTCCCTTTTTTTTGTTTTTGTTTCCTTATATTTATACTATTTGTTTAATTTCAATTTCTAACTAGATAATCACAAACCCCTGTTTTATACTGTCAATATATGGAAATTAATCATTAGTCTCTGTTATTTGACCTAGACTCATCAAAACTATAAGTTTAGATAGTTTAACATTATTTTTATCAGTCTTAACAACTGTTAATAAAAATATCATGAGAAATAATAATGATTATAAATAATATTTTTCTTATCCTTAATAATAACACAAGTATAGATAGAACGAAATTAATTTGGTCATAAATCAATTAAAAAGAAGATCGAAATTTGATTTCTTGATTAAATAGGCAACTCATAAAGCATCCCTCATATAAAAACTTGATGAGCTACAATTCCAGAGATTCAAATTACAAACAAAAGGATATATCATAGCACCACATTTATAAATCCAAGAATCCAGTTAACCTTATGACAAAGACATTACAATGAAGCACTCTATATATACGTAATATAGCACTTAACTATTCAATTTTAATGTATCTTCCTCGTATACTATAATAAACAAACCCATCAGTTCACAACCCTGCAATTCCTTCTGATCTCTTTACTGGTCCCAGTGAGAGGACTAATATTACTCATCTTCACCATAGCACCAGCAAAGTCACTGAAAAAAGCTGCATTATTGGTACTATAACTCCTAACCAAAGCATCTTGAGACCCACCATTGAATAACACTTGGTCCGAATGAAAAAGGCCACGGCGAGCCACAAGGTCATAGTTGTTGTCAAAAAGGGGTTGGGGTCAGTGTCTCAAGGGGTGCCAAATTGGTGTTCCCTCCAGATGTAGGGCAGTTGGCCCTTCTAGTGGTGGCGAAGTTGGTGTCAATGTTTGTCTCGTTGTATATGCGGGTCCTGAAGAAGGCACACTGAGCTTGGCCTATGGTGTGGCCGCCGGAGAGGGCGGTCAAGTCGCGAGCGCTTAGGCCCTTGGCGGCGAACATGGAGGTTAGGTTGGCGAGGTCCGAGAACGGTGAAGGGATTTGGCTGTTGGCTGCGCTTTGGCTAGCTGTTCTTGCATCTCTCCGGCCAAGAGGTACTGTCCATGAGGGCCCTCCCAGCTAAGAAGGGATAAAAATTATTGAATCAGGTATGGTGTGAATTATAGAAAATAACTATTTGCGAAATAATTTCGTCTTGTATGATGTGAGTCCCACCTATAATTTTAAAGTTGAATGAACCTTTTATGGGAAGCTTGCTAAACAGAATGATTTATTGTGAGTTCCATCACTTGATGGTACGAAAGAAAAAAGGATAAATTACATTGATATGCCTTAAAATTTGATGAAAATACAAAGTCTTCTCTTCTTGTTCTTTTTTAAATTAAAGATGCTTCATTATTTTGAATTTTAACATAAAACAAACCTTCTCTTTAATTTTTTGAAAATTTACAATGACATTCATGTATTTAAATCAAAACATAACATTAGTTTTCCTTATTTTATAACTAGAAGGAGGATAATGTATTTTTCAGAAACAAAAAATAATGTCTGTACTATATCTTGAATGAGGTTTCCAAAATAAAAGAGGACTTTTCTGTAATTTTATTATTTTTTGAAGGAGGTTCATATAATTTTTTCTAAAAAAAATTTAATAATTATAGTATTTCTCTAGAGGATGCCAATTTTCTCGAGAAAGAGACAAGGTAAACAGAAGACAATCAAGGCTAGAATCATAATTTTTCTCTCAATTTTGCGTGATCATGTTGGATACTAGTGGCCCCCCTTTATTACAAGAATTTGACATGATCTATCAACATGAGAAAAGTGAAAACCGAAAGTGGGGAACATAGTTTGAAAACAAAGCCGAGGCCAAAGAAAATGTAAGGAAAAAACAGACATCAAGTTAGATATACTTGTGAGAGTGACTTGAGGATGAAATCTCTTCGTCAGATCAACATTTGACCATTGCATTTCTCATCAGGGGGAGGATAGAAAAAGAAAAAGCTCTCTAAGCATCCACATAAATCACGAGCCTATTTGGCATTTTCCCAAGCACTGAATTCAACTTTCTCATTATTAAAGAAAAAATTGAACCATTTTTAGGCCACTCTAACCCTCACTTAAGTGCATGTTTTGACCTTTTAACAAAACTAAAGGCATGCAATGTAAAGCTACATTACTATATAATAAATAATATATATATATATTATATGTTTAGCTTTAGTATATTTTGCAGTAAAGACTTTTCAAGTTAAACTATAACCAATTACATTAGTAATTTTTTTCAAAATTAACGACGACAAATTTATTTACTGAAGATAACAAATTTCAATCTTTTTGTATACAGTAGCTGAAAACAATGCCAAGTAAGAAGAGATTCATGAGAAAGCTCACCAAATTTACCCCATCTCTTGCAGCAAGGGCTAGGATATCTGCACAAGACACAGTGCCATTGCAAGCAGCTTCAACGCTAGTTTTTATGGCATCAATCACTTCAAAACCTCTGGCTGAATTCTGGTTAGGCCTTGCGTTTTTCTCACCGGAGGTAGCCGTGTCATCCAATAATATTGATGCATCACAGCCCTACAAAGCAAACATCAATTTTGTCACTTGACTCACTTCATTAGAAAATAAATCACCATATATGCTTCCATATACCATATACCTAGTTTTCACTTATATTTTCATTACATTGTGATTTTATATATAATTAGAATCTATAACCTACCTTGATCAAATTATGTGAATCTATACCCTCTCACACACATTAAGTCATAGATTCAACCCTTTCATTAATATGCGTTGGGAAACTGTTGGGTGAATTATGGTACCAAGCAGATTCACAACTAAAGTAAAATTGAGAAGAATGAAGATAAACTGGACACA
>JANHAO010005899.1:0-22219 GCA_026873985.1 Saraca asoca | reverse complement strand
TTTCTAGGGATTTAGAAATCTTGTATAGGTTAGCAAGTACCTGCTAAATCTTGTGTATTTTCTTAGGTTTAGAAGAGCTTGTGTTGAATTCTTCTAGGTTAGCAAGATGCCTATTAATTCTTGTGGTTTATTGTAAACTAGCAATTCAGGAGCTAGTAATCTTGATATTTTTGTGATTAATTGAAAACATCTTTCGGTTGAGGAAGATCAAGTGGAGTAGACTTGAATTGCGGTTTCAATTCAAGGTTGAACCACTTTAAAAATCCTGTGCTTCAATTTTATTTCAATCTCTGGTTATTTCAATCTATATCAATTTATAAATTCTGTTTATAATTCTAATCCTTTTAATCATAAGAATTCATTATTTGATTACAACTCAAGTGACAAATAAACAAAGATTGTATATTATGTCTCCAACGAGATAAGGGCAAGATCTTATTTAAATTCCGCATTATAAATTATCTACCACTCTTTAAATCCTTATATCACTTAAGTAGGGACCTGACAATGCGGACAAGTTTCTCACAGTTCTCATGCAAATAAATCCCTGCAGCTTTCATATGGATGAGTTTTTCACGGCTCTCACAAACAGAATCTCATGGCCGTCATATGGGTGCACCTCTCGTCTCTCAAATAAAATCTCTTGGGCACAGCTCACTCACAATCTCACTCACAGTGGATTGAGCAGATCAGAAAAATAAAGTACAGTCGATTGGCTAAAAAGAGAAATTCTCATTAATTATCACAAATTTACATACAACAATACATGAAGTATTTGCTACATACATCTGAAAGAAGAAGAACCCATTCAAAGAAACCTTGACAAGTGAGGTGAGGGTTCAACAGGGGGAAAGGCTAGTCTCTAAGCCCGCTCCTGGCGACAGAGCAGTAGCCCATAGTCCCTCCTGCCTATTCCTCCACCGGCACGCCTGTCTGGGTTGGAACCAGAGCATCCCCAAAACCAGTAGGCCAAGTAGTAGAACTACTAATGACGACTAGAGGAGGTGGCCAGAAGACACTATGAAGGTCCCATCAGGCTGATTCTGTGCCAAGGCTACGTGTAACGGGCCATCCGTGTCTCCCACCATGCAACAAGTCATCCAAGTCTTAACAAGCTTCGCCAGAAGCTGAGACACCAAGAAGTTTCAGAAGCTCTTCAGTCTCCTTCATCAGATTTCCTGAGGCAAAAGAAAGAATACCTTAGGCTATATATAGACCCGCTCAGCCCTTTGAAGAATCCAGAGAAAATCTGGCCAAATCTTCATCCAACGGCCCAAAATGAGCGGCAGTGCCATGCCAACGGACAAAAATAGCATACAAGAGAAAGCATGGCCTAACGCAGAATGTAAAGACATTTGACATGACATCTCAGTCAAAGAAGGACACTGACTGTAGATACGAATCAAGCCTAAAAAACATGCAACTTCTGGTCCACAAAGCACACCGAGAGTTAGGGGGCTTATGTTGTACACTAGAATTGGTCTCGCGAGGACGAGTCCCCGAGGAAACAAAGATCAGTCCCCGCGCCTTAGCAAGAAGCCTTCAGAAAGCTTCGAGTTATGGAAAATAGCCCAAAGGCGAGGAAGCGGACTCTGGGTCCTCGAATGAAGATCATTCGACCATTAGGAGCACGTCAGCAAGCTCCTCCCCAGTGAGCTACACCTCGCTACACGAATGTCCCAGCAAGGCACTTCTAAAGAAGTGCCTGACTTCCTCATAAGAACTCGCTGACCCCTCTGTAAGCAGCACAAAGCTCGCCTCCTCGGTGCCTCGCAAGGATTGCGAAGTCCGAACTCTGGCACTGAGTCACTAATCCTCTGTATGACTAAAATGACGTCAAGTAACAGTCATAAGCCTATAGTTAGCCCAAGGGGCCCACCTCCACAGCCTATATGCCACAAACAATCAGAATATGGTCTTTTCATTATCTTTTCTCATTTATTTGAGGTGCTACAACATAGTTAGCAATTAATGCATGTAACCACTCCTTCCTCTATAAATAGGATTGTATTATTAGTAAGGAAAGGAGAGCAATCTTGTAAGCAGGACTCCTACAAATTACTCAGTATTAATAAAATCTCTGTCATGGACGTAGGGTCCGGTACTGCCCGGATTTAGCCGAACCACGTTAAAATCCACCGCCTCTCTTCCTCCCGGTTCACCTTTCATAACACTTCAAAAGTGGCATTGATTCCTGAAACTCATTACTCGTTGAATGAAGTTCGAGTCTCTTGTACAAACCGAATTTCACCGTCAACATGACACATAAAAAATTCTTTAACTTTTGCATATATGGAGGGCATTCATAAACAGGGTTTATCTATATCAGATTTAAATACCCAATCTATACAGTAACTTACATAGCAAACATAAATGACTACTTTCTAGCCAGCTTATCCTCATCTACAAAACTTTATTTTCATATATGGAGAGCATTCATAGACAGGATTTATTTTTAAGACTATTTTAGGATAATGTAGTTAGTTGTCAAAATCTAGTGTTTGGTCCCTTTAAGAGATTGGCCATGCATTGACCTGAATGGTCCATATATAGAGGGAAAAAGAACGTTCTCTTACTTCTAAGTACATGCACACACATAATAAATTCTTCTGTGTTTTGGTCCATATCTTTTCCAATAATTTTAACTCAATCTTCCATGTTGTGCTTGACATCCTCATAAATTATGCTTTTGAATCTTCACACCCTAGCATGGTTGTGCCATTCACATCATGGAGTCATGAATCAATAAATTCATCTCTAAAGTCAACTAAGCGACTTTCATTTATAGTTGATTCTACCAAATCTAACTTAATTCTCTCTAAAGACAGTGACTTTGATATCATGAAGAAAAGGAATAAATCATAGTAGGATCATTAGAAAGCAAAATATGCAAATTTGAGAATCAATTCTCTCTCTCTCTCTCTCTCTCTCTCTCTCTCTCTCTCTCTCTCTCTCTCTCTCTCTTGCGGAGTTTTTCTATTTTGCTTTTTGGAAATAATAGAGTCTTTCACCTATAACAGGGGCAATCCATTTTATAATTATGTTGATATGTCTAAATTCATCCTATAATAGCATAAACATTTGACCATACTGTCAATTGACTTAAGAAGATTTGGTCATTTGTTAACCAAGACAAGTTATAGTTGTCGCTACTTCAAATATAGTAAAAACTTTGTTTTAAAATTTGGTGTTGGTTCTGAAGGAGATGCTATCCTTTTAATTTATTAGTTATGTATTATTTCATATATCTTGTTGATGATGCTGTGCACTTTCATTTGCATTCTTACATTCACTTTTCTTATAGTTTAGAATTGTTTCCATTGATAATGTAGGGGCACAAAATTTGCTAGTTTCTTTGTCTATAATTAATGGTCATGTTGTGATCTCTATTGTTGGTGATATTTTCTTTTATGAAGTAGTAATGGCACATTGATTTGTTTTGTTATAAAAGCAATAGGAAAAGCTCCGACTTGTGTTTGAACCATAGTCCATCCTAATACTGGCCTGACACTTATGAAAGAGTGGCTTGGGATTACTATAAAGTAAAAATTCCTCTCTTATCTTGGAGAGTCCCTTAGAGTCTTGGCTCTTATTTTTTGAGTGTTCATCTTTTGATGAACTCTTTGTTTTTCATGCCCTTAGTCAAATGATTTCTATTTTATTATTCTGGCCACCAAAATTTTAAGGTGATTTCCCAAATCATAGTTTTTTTGGTTTGGGTTTCTATCAGATTTGTGATGTTTATAGCTACTTATAGGAGTATAGATTTCCAAAGTGGTTCTAATGGTCATGTGCCATGAATAGACTAAGTTCCTCTTTCACAAACATTTGATCATGTTAGCATTTTGGAATTCGATAGTGTTAGTAATAATCTAGGGTACTAATTTGTTGTAGGATTTTTACACATTTATTTGGGTGTCCTCGATCACTTGGTGTACAATTTTGGGAATAGGTGTTTCAAAATCGTATGCTTCGATCTTAATTTGTGTATCTTCCAAAATAAGTTTTGTCATTTCCATTGGTAGCCAAACTATTGATGTAGGAGCTTGACACTAGAATAACAAAATCTTACACAATGTCATGTAACAGATTACTATATGGTACGTGAAGAACAAAAGTGTTTTACTTTTATACCAGAATTAAAGCACTTGAACTATTATAGAGATGAAAGATTCTACCTTGTATTCATTTTTTTAGATAATCATGAAGCTACATTATGCTTTTTTGCAAATGTTTCTTTACAATAAAGTTTAAAGAGAAAGATTTAAAAAAAAAATCACAGAAAGTTATGCATTTGAAGGGTCAAAATTAGATAATCATTTGTTCTACTTATTCCTAACGCGGTTCATTTCTTCATAAATTAAAAACATGATGCTTGGTGTTAAATTACTGACATTGTTTGTTTGAATCATTTAAGTTTGATAGAGATTGGAAGAAAATTAAAGACTTTGTTAGTTCAAAAACAATAATTTAGGTTTAAGTTTATCAGTTCTATTTCATAGATATGTTAATATGTACGGGTGGTGTGTGGTTAGTTCTAAATTGTAAGTCCCACGTTTTGATTTTTTATGGCTAGCCTTTGATTTTAGGTTAATTCTAAATATAAATTGTTCTTTCATTAATTCATAATGATTAAATTTATGTTGTAGTTAGTCCAACAACGGTCATGGACAAATCTTGGATTAGGTTATCTTATCTCGAAACACCACTCAATAAATTAATGGACTAGAGCAATTTTTGGATTTAGCAATTGCAAATAAGTTTGTGGAGGGGAGAAAAGTCTCCTGGTCCTACTTGTTCATTCATATTTTGGTTGACCAAAGAAGAAGTGTATGATCACTTGCTTCTCAAATAGTTTCCTTCAAGCTACACTAAGTGGATTTGGCATAAAGAGTTAGTTGTAGGTGATATTTCCAGTAGTGAGCTCTGAGTGAATGAGCCTTCTACTTCCCAACCTAGTGAAGATCCTGTTCTGAATATGATCAATGATGCTTTTGGAGTACCATCACACCATGTGAATGAACTTTCCACATCTCAAGAACCAATTGATAGGGATAAGATATTAAATGAAGGGTAAACTAATCAAAGTAGAGATTTTATAGGTTATCACCATGTATGTGTTCAATTAATAAATTTATTATTTTATACATATTCATACTGTAGAATGTGATTAGATATGAAAATTTTGATGGTCATAATTATTTCAACAATAGTACTAGAACCTACTAATCACGGTTTATAATTGTATATATATATTTTTTTTTGTGATGAATTTTTGTTGTTCTTTAATCAAATTTATATTTCAAATAATTGATTGTGAAAGCTTACGGGTTTTTATATTGAATTTTTTTATTCAATATAAAAACACAATTATTTGGCTTCTTGAATTTAACAGAGTGCGGAATTTGATTCAATTACCCCTCCGCTTCATAGGTCTGTTTTGATTTCGGATAAGAGTAGTTATTTTAATATTTGTTCTGATCTTATATTTTTTGAAAAAAATTTGTAAAATCTTGATTGGTCGCTTGTTTTGTAAAAACACGGTGCTAAACCGAATCCAAGCATTCCCATGGCTCATAAGAGTCAGGCTAGTCCCGTATAAGAAACTATCCTCATATGAATATGTATCATGTCGTCAATTCTTTCCTCAAATAAGAGCCTTAAAGCAAAAGATTAAGCAGTTTTTCATATGGATATGTAGTCAAAATCCAATGGTTTAATAGGATAGGTCATGAATCTCAATTGACCAATACCATCGATACAGTGTTATAATTATTTGCAAAGCATTGAATGTAAATAACACTGCAGTTAAACTTTATAAGGAGTTTTGTGAAAATTTTGGAGTTTGTACGTCTACATATTTGGCTGTGATTGTCCGCAAGCTAGCACACGTTAATATTGTTCTGCTTGATTATGATTCACTGCCAATTTCGGCCTAACCTCTTTCGGCAAGCTTCTACGGAGACAGAGGCAGTATTGCAATTATAGTCACATGTTAATATTATCATAAATCGAAAATAACCAGCATTTCTTATGGCTGGGTTTTCACTTATAAAGGAACCAATTATAATCCTTTTTTTTTTTGGGTATATGATGGCTCTTATTTAAAAATATTATGTGAGATGTTGATATGTGACATTGAAGAGTTACTTATGTTAATTTATAATCACAATATTTAGTTAAAAAAATATTATTTTGTCAAGTTTCCAAAATCAGCGAATTTTTTAAGTTACATTGTTTTGACACAATTAATGTTAATATTTATTTTTTTTAAAAAAAATTTATGCTTATTGATTGTTTTGTTAAACTTGATAAGTGATTTGATAGATATTTAATGATGATCCAATATATGCGGATTTGATTGGTTGTATGTTCACTTATTGTGGAGCCAATCATGATAAACTAAAGTAAAAAAATTGTTTTATATACTAAGGAAGTATTCCAAAAATATATATGTGTGATTCATGAATTAGATAAATAATGTACATGCCTTATCGATATAATATTATTTAATATAATTATGAAATCCTTAAAAAATAAACTCTCAAAATAGTATGATTCCCCTTCTATGGAATGCGACCTTCTTTTGTGTGAGACAAATTTTGAAACTATTTTTTTTTTTTTTTAGGATTGGGTGATATGACTAATTACTTGGCAGGAACCAAATATTGTGAATAATATTATGATCAACTTTTACTTGTCTAAAAGAGCCCAAGTAGTACAATTTTAAATGGGTCATTTTGAAAAATCATGTTCTATATTTGATTCTTTAGAAAAGGGATGGAGATTTAATTATTATTATGTCCTTATAATTGTCATGAAATAATAAAGTATAATTGGTCCTATGTGCTTCCATTGTTAATAACATAATATGTACTCAAGTATCATATAAATGTTTATGCTCATAAATAATTTCTTTATACTTGAGTTGTTTTTTAGTGAGGTTGAGTCTCCAATTAAAAGGAAAAAGTCCTAATTGTGTTTGACTTGTAAATTAATGTCAAATAGACATTCATAATGATCTTAGTAAGATGTTATACTCACTCACTACAATTGATAATATAAGGTACTATTTTGTTACTAATGCCGAATAGACATTCATAGTTACCTTCGTAGAATGTTATACTCATTCGCTATAGTTGATTCACCTTATATGGTGAAATAACTATCTTTAAGTTGTATCAATCCTTTATGGATATATGGTTGTGATAACAGGAGGTGTTATTTTGTGATTAATGTTGAATAGACATTCATAGTTAACTTAGAAGTGATAACAGAGTCTGATATTTTTCTGTGGGACAATAATTTGAATTAGGTCTTAGTGCTTGAGAGCTTATCTCCACGTGTTTATGTTATGACAACTTTGTTATTGCCTATTTCTCTCATATGTATTGATTTTGTTGGAGAGAAAATTCGATAAGTTTTATACTTATCTTAAATGGCTATGAAACTTGGTTTAGCCTTATGAGTCTTAGATTAATAGGAGTATATATGAATGACTAATATTGTCATAATAACATTTTATTACTAATTGTCATCGTTGAACACAATTATAATAAAATCTATAGCATACTACTTAATTATAACGTAGAGACATTTTGACCTAGTCTCAATTTTGTTGTGATGAGATATGTTGTAGAGTCTCAATAATGCATCATTAGCAGATACTAGGACAATTTTAGTGAGATTTATATCTGATCACATTTCTTGTTATGTAATTCTATGTTCTCCACATCCACTTTGCATTTGGTCATAGAAGTATAGGTCTTAGCATGTGTGACATTAGTATTTCTATTGGATATGATGATCCGCATGCTGAAGACTTATGATCTTATCATCGATCAATGGTTATATAGTGCCATATCATTTTTTGATATTCATTATTGTAGCTATAATTCATGATATTGTTTTTCTTTATCTATGTTGTCCAAGTAAGAGATTATTGAAATAATATTATGGGCTAGCATAGTTAGTCAATTTATTATAAGTTAGATTACTATATGTCAAATAATATTGTTTATTTATCAGTCTAAATATGTGATCATATTTTTATTGCGGTTTAGTATGGGACTTAGACTATCTGTGGATCTATTATTATATGAGCTTTGTTTGTTAGGCTACTAATGATAGGAAGGCTAATCCAATTTGTTCCTACAAGGAGAAGCTCTTATTCTCATCCTATATGTTACCATTGTTACCCTATTGAGATGATAGACTCTAACCAAATGACGACATCTAGGGTAAAAAGGATTTCACCTCTTCTCTCATCTTTCTTTCTTCTTTGTTCTTTTTTCTCTCTCACAGGTAAATTATAAATAGAGACCATTTATAGTGATTATGAATATCGAGTTATCACCTGGTGGGTGTTCAATTACCAAATTTATTATTTTACACATATACACATTGTAGGATGTGATTAGATTTGAAATTTTGATGGTCCTAATTATTTCAATAGCAAACTCTCACTTGTTATAGTTGAGGATGTAATCATGTTTTGAATCAAAATCATCCAAACATTTATTGAGTGAAGCTCGAATAACTGGGTTTAACTATCATCCATGTATTGTTACATGTAAGTCATATAAAAGTTCATAAATTCTACAACAACAAAGAAAATGTCAAGAAGCTCTATCATTGTTAATGCTTGATAACTGTGTTTTATAATCAATTTGAAACAAAGTCATAAATATACATTAGAAATGAAAAAAAAAATTATCGTTGAAATTAGTCTTAGAGAATTTTTTAAAGCCAGCAATGTAAGAAAAGAAGAATTATGCAAAAAAGGAATGGCCATGATTTTAAAATGTAAAATCTAGATATATATTAATGTTTCAAAGGAAAATAATTTGCAACATTTTTCTTTCTTTTCATGTTTTTTTTATTTTTTTCTTGAACTAAATTTCTTAGAAACTTCTTGAACCAAAAAAAAAAAAAAAAAGAATTTCCAAGAAACTTCAAATTCAAATTAAAGACATTACAAGAATATGTTAAATTTCCAGCTACATTTCCCACAGTTTTGATACCATGAGAAATAGTTAAGGGAAACCGTGGGAAGAATTGTAGGTAAAGTAAGGCCTTTGGATTGCCATATTTATGTTGCTTTCCTATGGTTTGTGCCTATAGGAAATTCAAATTTTGAATTATGCCATAGTAATGGATGGTGGAAAGTAAAGAAAATTGCAATCCCCAATGAATACCATAGGAATGCATGAAACACACCGTTTCATTATTGTTCCCATGGCTTTTACTATGGGAAACACCATAGGAAAGCTAATTATATCAGCACCACTGATGCTAAAACCCTTATCCCCCTTTTCCTCTCTTTTTCTTTTGCCTTCATCATAGCTCCACTATTCTCCCATCATTCTGGTGCTGTTGAAGCTTGTTCAAGTTCCTTCTCATGGTCTTTTTGCTCTACATTGAAGGTAGGCCTTTTTAAGCTAATTAGTTTTCAATTTTTTTTGCCTAACTTGAGATATTGATGAAATTGAGTTTAGAGATTGAATATTGTATATTTGTGGGATGTAGATGTGTGAATATTGATGAATATATGAATATTGATAAAATTGAGTTTAGGGATTTAATACTGTATATTTATGTGAAAATAGGTGATTATGTGAAGATTAATGAAATTGAGTTTAAGAATTGAATTATTGTATATTTGTGGGAATGTGAATATGTGAATATTCATCAAATTGAGTTCAAGGATTGAATATTATATGTCAGAGAATAGTTAAATATGTGAATGTTAGGGAAATTACGTTTAGGGATTGAAATTGGGTTTAGGGATTAGAAGAAAATAATTGTAAGTATATATATTTGGAATATGAATAAAAAAACCTATTAGGAGAAATTAGAAAAAAATAAATTTAAGTATGTTTGGAATAAAAATATAAAATAAAACCTAGTGTTGACAGTCGATTTTGGTAATCGGTTAATCAAAGATTCTGAGAACCAAACTACTGTTAAGAGTGTAAAGAATGTAAGAGAACGACGAGAAAGGAAGAGCGGAGAGAACACAAAGAGTTTTATCATAGTTCAGTTAAAGTCAAGATGACCCCTACATCCATGGTGATTGTATTGGCTTTAAGTAGTTGTTTCACTATATAGTTATGCAGAGCAACAATACAAACACTTATGGCTATTTCTACAGAGTTTCTACATATATTTTTTCTATATCCTAATACAATGACTCTCCTCCCTATTTATAGGCATAGAGAGGGTTACAAATATAATTTGATAAATTGTAAAAACTATCATTACCACTATAGTGAGTAATAAATGCTTGGCATCAGGCAATAAATATAGGGCAAATCATTGCTGATTTTTGGGGACTAATTTGTCAATCAAAAGTTTGATTCGGGCTGTTGATTGGACATTCTGCAATATGGCTGGAAGGGAGCTCGCTAGGCATTCTATTCTTGCCCAGCCACCTGAGCTCGTACTGAGGCAAGCTGTTGCTTGCCTTCCATGACCTCGTTCCAGAGGTTATGGGCCTCTTTCTATTGGACCGGCCCATAGAACCATTGACTAGTCCGTTGGACCTTTGCCAGCCTAGTTCACTTGGTTCCAAAGAGCACCCATAACACCTAGTGAATGAAATCAGAAGAAAAAGTATGTTTAGAATAAGAATAGAAAATAAAACCTATTAGAGGAAATCAAAATAACATAAATTTAAGAATGCTTAAAATAAGAATAAAAAAACCTATTATAGAAAATTAGAAGAAAATGAATTTAAGTATATTAGGGAATATGATTTAGAAGAAAATCAATTTTAAATGTACAGATAGTACAAGAAAATAACTTTAAAGTTAAATAAATAATAGTATTTTAGGAAATGTGAGAAATAAGTAATATTTGTGTGAAGTTACTCAATATTAGTAGGGGAATAGAAAATTAAAATTCTGTTAAGGTTTAGGTAGGATTTTGAGTTGAAAAGGGATGTGCCATCTTTAGATGATGAGGTTGAGCCTAGCTCTAATCATGATTGTGGTTAGATTTCACCCTCATTATCTAAAGATGTCATATCCCTTTTTATCTCAAAATCTTACTCCAACCTGAATGAAGACAATTTTGAGTTCCTCATTAGATGGCTTCTTATTCCCCAACTAATATAACATAGTTTTGCATAAATATTACTTCCTTTCAATACTTCCTAATATGCTATTATTTATCAAACTTTAAAGCTATTTTCTTATATCACTAGTGTACTTGAAATCAATTTTCTTATAAGTTAGGGAAGAAAATAATAAAACTTGAAATTATTTTTAAGTTGATGTTAGGAAAAATATGATATAAAGGACTTCAACTAAGTTTTGATTTTTGTCGTACAGATGTCAAGACGTGGTCATGCTTTAGGTAGGGAGGTTAGTGGCCCGCTAGAGGTCACAGTCATAGAGGCCATATCGACTCCATCCATGACACTACCACACCTTCTCCCACCTCCACACCTTCTTCTCAATACACTATCACACCTCCTAACACTCCTTTATTATATTCACCACTTGTCTCTACCTTTGTCATACACACCTACCACATTGATGGCCTTTCCACCATCATACCCACCCTTGGATCTTCCCTTTAGTAGTTAACCACTATGTTGTCTTCCATAGTTCAGCCTATTACACCCTACCAATAGCAGGCTCTTTACTTACCAGCTGTAGAGGAGGACACTAGGCTAGGCAGATGGCCACACCTGAGTATAATTATATATAATTATATTTTCTAATACTTTTCTACTTTATTTATTATAATTAATCATACTTTTTTATATATGTGAATAGAATTATCAACCTTACTTCCATTGTGCAAACCATATAGGCCATCATTATGAGTAAATTTGATGGTGTATGGCTAAGCTAAAGAGAGGCAGACCTCAAGATAAGGGGTTTGTGATGAAGGATATTTAAGGTAAAAATCATATATTTCTATTTTGTTTGAACAATGGGCTTGTATCTAAATATTAAGGAGAATACTAATTTCAATTTTTTAGGATTGGTATAGGTGGGACCCTTGCGATGAAGTCACCAACAAGAGAAATTTCGACTCAAAGTTGTTAAGTGGTTCTAGGATATGATGCAAAAGCCTAAGAGAAGACCCAAAAGTCTCAATGGATCATTAAGGGGGACCTAGAGGATGCTCTTGGAGACTTAGGAAGCTCAAGACTACAAAAATGTCTTTGAGTAGAACCAAGGCCTCCACTAGCGGATAGGGACCCGCCTACCACACTAGTTATTCCAATCCTATCACTGAGTGCAGAAAGAGTCTGGTAAGTATTAATATTAATTTAATTACATATAGCTTGGAGTTAACTTTCATTTTAATTTAATTCATATTTATTAATACTAATGTTTTGAAATGCAGAAGAAGTCATTGGGAGGTTGCCCGCCATCCTTGTGGTGCTCAGGTATGCCCACCATAAAAAGTCAACATATAGGTGGATGAGCGATCAAAGAAGACCTATGTAAGTGTCTACAAATTTATTTATACACTTTTAAGTTAACAAATTACTAGGACATAACTAACTATTTAATTTTTATTTTTTGCAAACTGTAACCACTCGAAAGGTTAGAGAGATTTTGTCCACCCAACCTACTATAGCCACTACCTCCGATGCCTCATAGCTATTCCAAGCCTGAGGAGGCAGCTTGGCTTCAGATGGTAGGTAGGTTGAACTGAGGTAAAATCTATAGCCTTGACATGGAGGCCCACTCCATTAGCATTAAGCACTCTACATGTGATTCTTCCCCCTCTTTCGGGGTCATTAGCAAGAAGAAGATGGAGTGTTGGGTCATGGTGCTAAATGAAAAGATTGCTTGCAAGGAAGTAGCCTTCAAGCAAGAACTATCAAACTGTGACTATGAGATCATGACCCATAAAGGGAAATGGAAGCAAAGTGAGTAGAAGATCAAAACTATTTTCAATGCCTTAACTCTATGTTCTAACACCATTCCTAAGTGTCACAAATCAATACTTGTGACCTAATTTAATAAGCAAATGTGCTCAATTCAGAAAAAACTTAGTACAAAAATCAAGCATGAAGAGAATCATGTAGCACTAATTTAAGAGAAAATGCATAAATAGATTTTTTTTTCCTAATTTTCCCCATTTTAAGGGTGTTTATGTAATTTTAACCAAGGTAACTTATTTAATACAAGTAGATAAGCACATGATTGTGATCATTGGATTTTTATCCTTACGTTGATGTATTATGGTGCATTAGGACCCTTTTAAGCTAGAAAAAAACCTTTTATGTTAACTCAAAAAAAGTATGTTTACTTGTGTCATTAAGGCTTTTAACTTAGAATGCTTTTTAGGGGAAGTGTTCAGTAATCTGAGGTTGGCATTGAGACACTAGTCTAGGGGACCAAGTGTGTGGTCAGAAGTCTCCTCTACACACTTGGGACTTTGTAACAAGGCTTTTAAATGTGAATGAAAGAAGTAGCCTCTCTTCAATTAAAATATTATCCCAGAAAATTTATCCAATTTGGCCATTTTTATCCATATTTGTTCAAATTGCAGGAATACATCATGTTAACTAATATGAATCACTTGGTTGCCTTTATATGTGAATTGGTCGCATATGTGCTATGTGATTTGTTGCTTATGGTTACCTCAATGTGATATAAATTATAGGTGTTGCCCATTATTTTTGAAATAAGATGGTGAATGATTGGTTGGCTAGCTTATTCTTAGGTACTAAGTGACCAAGTGTTGAGTGAAGAGACTAAACATCGCATATTCTAACAGTTGAGCTATCGGATCATGACATTTTGGTATCAAAGCGTGGTTAAAAGTATGGTTCTTTGCTTCTATTATACCTTTTTGATATGCCATTATGTCAAAGAAAATGACATCTGTTGAATACTTTGATGCAATTAATGTTGCAATCTAGAATCTTGAAGGAATTGTTGAAGCCGTATGAAACTTAGAAAATGAAGAAATCCCTAAACTTTTTTAAGGGCTAAAAATTAGGAATCTTTCAAGCAACGAGTCCTAAATCTTGAAGCTTGCATGAAGGTTAAAGGCATTAGGACTAGTGATGCTTTACAATTCGGTTAGTGGCTTGTTGTTATTGAAGAACAATAAAAAGGATTTAGGGGATACTATGAAAGACCTTGCCAATGAGGTGAAGGATGTTGTAGCTACTCTTAGTATTGAGATAAGTGACAAAACAACCTCTATGAAGGTATTGATGATGGCTATCAGGAATGTTCATAAGAGGGTGGTATCTTAAAATGAAAGGGAAAGGTGAAATTCCCTGAACCAAGGTTATATGTAAGGGTGAGAGATGCATAAAAATTCAAGAATTTTATGTTTAATATGGATTAATTTTTCCAAGGAGCTGGCATTACTTCTAAGAAAGCTCAATTGAACCAATCTACTATGTTCCTCATAGATAATGCTAAGGTCTGGTAGAGTGCAAAATACCAAAAATTTCAGAAGGGAAAGTGTCATATCAATATTTAGGAAGAGCTCAAGCAAGACTTGAAGGTACACTTTTATCTTAAAAATGTTAGTTATATGGCCTGATGGAAATTCAGAGAGTTAAGACAAACTGGATTAGTTTAAGACTATGTGAAAAAAGTTCACAACTATTGTGTTGGATATAAGGAACATGACAGAAAAGGATAAGTTATTTCATTACATTGATGGTTCATTGCAAGAAGCTACCATGGAACTCAAAAGAAAGATTTCAAAGCCTCACAGAAGTAGTGATCACAACTGAGCACTTATCTAACTATGGCATTACTTTTCTAGCTTGAAGTCCCATAAAGGGGGTTCAAATACTGTTAATGGCAGTTAGTCAAGCAAATGTGACAAATCCAAGAGTGGGGGAGGAGGCAATTGAGTGTTTTTCCACTTGCAAGTTCCAGGATCATCCTGGATATTTATCAGTGAAGGGAAATCCCAAACCTTAGCCTGTTTCTTATGCAATGGGCTACATAGAGTGGCAGAATGTCCATAAAATACTATTAATGTATTCCAAGCTAAACTTCAAAAAAAAGCACAACAAAGCGATGAGGGTGGTGATGAAGGTTCTTATATGGATGATATGTCTTGTTCTATGATCGGTGCAATCCAGTTCTTACAGTCCAAAGAGTAGCAAGACAACATTAAAATAGGGTAGATCCAATCTCCATTGGGGGTTTATTTATGCAAGGAGCTATACAGGCTTGAGGGTACCAACCTATATAGTAGCAATAAAGGTAATGGGTGAGATGCATCAAGTGGGATGTGCAAAATAGGCAAATTCTTTTAAGGAGGAGTCTTTCAAGAAGCTGGAGGGTGTAGTGCGTGTTCAAAGAGTAGCTGCCTTACACATACATTTTTATTTTATCTTATTATGATGTGTTTGTATACAGAAACATTCACTTAGTTGCAAGGATTAACTTATAAATATTACTTAAGCTTATATTGCTTTGAGAGTGTTAGAGTAGTCATAAGAGAAGCTTGTGGCAATGACCTTTAAGAGCATGGACATATGCAAGCTAGAATAAGAGTGATGGATAACTCTTCGCTTAACCCTATTAGATGTGATAGGGGGATGCCATCAAGGTGTCATGTTTGAGTGATCATAAAGACACCAGTCAAGTGTCATGTTCATGCTCGTGAAGTGATGTTATCTAAGTAGTAAAGTATATAGCAAAGGATGATGGATTGTTGAAACCACGTGAGCAGACTTGTGAGCAAGAAATGAAACTTGCAAGCAAGTCATGTTTTGTCAGCAAGAAATGATACTTATGCTCGAACAATGTTTGAGATTTGTGTTTCTCACATCAGTGGAATTGGACATTAGATGTAGGGCATACCAGTAGTAGACACACCTAAATGCCTAGCTCATGCTTAGTTACAAAGATAATCAACTTGAGAATTATAGAGATAGCTCAATTTTCATCATCAACAGCAAGTCATAGAGAGAAGCTAAAGAAAACCTAAGAAGAGTTGAAGAAGAGCATATTGATGACTTTTAAGAAGTAATGTCAAGCTAAAGTCTTAAAGACAAACATTGACAAAGTACAAAGAGATAAGTAAAGAAAAAGTTAAGGGAGGAGCTCGAAGGAAGTATATTGAAGATTCTTTCAAAGTTGTGTTAGATTAAGTCATCAATGAGGGCATCAACATTTTTAAGTGGGGGAGAATGTCATAAATTCGAAATTATGGCCAAATTTAGCAAGCAAATGTGCTCAGATTCAGACAAAACTTGGCACAAAAATCAACTATGAAGAGAAGATCATGCAGTGCAAATTTGAGACAAAATGTACTTATAAATTATTTTTCCTATTTTCTCCATTTTGAGGTTGTTTATGTAATTTTAATAAGATAACTAGTCCAGTACGAGAAGATAAGCACATGGTTGTGATCATTAGATTTTTACTTTTGTACCAATGTATTATGGCACATTAGAACTCTTTTGAGATAGGAGAAAACCTTTATGTCAACTTAGAAAAATTATATTTACTTATGCCATTAAGGCTTTGGCTTAGAATACTTTTAAGGAGGGAGTGCCTGGTGACCCGATGTGGGCATCAACTAGTCTAGGGGATTGAGTGTATGCCCAAGAACCTCCCCTACATGCTCAGGAGTCTGTAATGAGGCTTTTAAATGTGAATGAAAGAAGTAGCCCATCTCAATTGAAATATTGTCCCATAAAATTTATCTATTTTTGGCTGTATTTATCCCCATTTGTTCAAATTGCATGAACACATCATGTTTGCCAATATGAATGACTTGGTTGCCCTTATATACAAATTAGTTGCTTATGTGCTATGTGATTTGTTACTTATGGTTGCCTTGATATGATATAAATTGTGGGTGTTGATTGTTATTTTTGAAACTAAGATAGTGTATAACTGTTTGGCTAGCTTATCCTCAGGTACTAAGTGACTAGGTGTCGAGCAAATAGACTAAGTACCACACATTCCAACAATTGGGCTATCAGACCGTGACACTGAGGAGCACAATAAAGAGGAAGAGGAAGAATAGCAAAATGAGCAAAATCACTAAAATCTGAGTGACATTTGATTTTGTATTGTTTTTCATTTTGTAAATATGTAACACCTAAAGTATTTTCTTTTCCATTTGCCTTAATTTAACAAGACTAGTTATTCTTACTTTTAACAACTTAAAGAACATTTGAGTTATTAAATGATTAAATGTAATTTTTTTTTAATTTAACAGGGTGGCATTGTATTCAATTAGAACTTTGGGAAAAAAATAATGTTCCTGAAGACTATTATTAATATACACATGAAAATTTTATTTATCATACTTTGGATAAATTATAGTTTGGTACTAAATATTTGGTGATACATATATAAGTGATTTGATATTTTATAATTGTTTTAAAATGCTTAAGTATACTGTGATGTAACTATGAATAAACACTGTGGTTACATTATGAAATGATTTGTAACTAAGTTTAGTAATTACTATTGAGACCCTATTTAATTGGATTTACAAATTGATAGAAGAATATTTAATGCTTAACTATTATTATACTAGGTAGTTAATAGATATTAAATATATTTTTTTCTTAGTTATTATTTTAAGTAAAGTGAAATCTAGTCTTGTGTCTAAATTAAGTGATTATGGTATATTAATGTATCTTAATTTAATAATGCAAACCATACTAAAATAAAAAGAGAAAAGAGTATTTAAATGACAACTTCTCTCACCCAAAACCCTTTTGACCTAATGCCCTATTCTCCTTAAAAAAAAAACCCTAGCTAAGCCTTCCTTGATCGCCAAAGCAAGTAGTGATAGAGAGCTCTTCGCTTTCCTTTTCAACTGCAACAATAACATGGCAAGAGACCTAAAAGTATTCTATAACTTCTCCTAGAACCAGAGCTTGTAGGACTCTGCCTCTGCTTGTCATGAACAGCCTATCTCAGGTGTTCCAAAACTACCATCTAACTACCATCTAAGTACTCTTCTTGCTAACAAGTTATGTCGCACTATTCGTTAGCTCCATTGGTTAGTCTTAATTAGTTAGTTGTAGTAGAACTGAACCACTTACTATTGTGGTGAGGTAGTTAGGTGATGTCTCCTATTTCAACTCTTCCTTAAATTAGAATACAAGTGGTTTGCCAAGTCCTAATTGATCATCCTACCAACCGTTAGAAGGTAAGGTGTTTTGAAAGTCTTAATTTGATTTCTCTACTGAGTTTTCCTTAGGTATTAATGCTAGATGATTGAGAAACCCTAAACCCCAACTTGGAAAATTTTGATCTTTTAGCATGTAGTGGAATGGCACATTGAAGAATTTTTGGGTAGCATTAAGTGAATACAAACTCATTCTTCATTCAATTTGAAGAAATGTCTAACTGAGTGCCTTGTGTTGGAAATTCTAGACTAGATAGCTAATTTGGCATAAAGTAAACTTAGTGAATTAGACATTTTAACAAAACTTAACTATGAATAGTTTTTAAGGCAAAAAATCTTATATCTATATTAGTTTAAAAGTCCTAAATTATTATGTCTCATGTTTAGAGTATAGTTGAATTAAATTTGGGAAGATTGAATTATTTAGAATAAATTGAGAGAATGTTAGGCTGTTGTTGTTTAGGAACATAAGAGGGCGTTAGAGGTGTTCTCAAGTCAGTTTTGAAATGTGATTTTGGGTTCAAGCAAGTGTTCTTGTGTTATAGGATAAGTGTTAAGAAAATAAGAAAGACCTTAAGTGATATCTTAGTAAGCAAGCATTAACCAATGCTAGGTAAGATGTATAGAGGATCATGAACATAGCAAGTCAAAAAGCTTTGGAATCAAAGGATTAGCAACTTCAACATTGGCATCAGGAAGAAGCATGGAGGATCATGAACATAGCAAGTTGAAAAGCTTCAAAACTAAGCTCCAAGAGCTTAGAGTGTGTGAGTGAACAATTTACTCTTTCTTTATACATATATCATACAAAGGTTATGTTTTTCTTTATCTTGGAGCTTAAACTTTAAACTAAATTGGGAATTATTAGATAATTTCAATTGAAGGAAAAATCATATTGAATATCAAGTCATAGTTCTATATATATTAAAGGTTGATCTTTTACTTCATAAATTGATATTTTCATCATTTGTTGCATGAATGGATACTTGAAGCATCACGAGTTTGACATTTTGAGCACTAAATTTTATGAATAGATGTTGGAACTTCATAAGTTGATATTTTAAGCACTTGTTTCATGAATTGGTATTTAGAACTCTTCAATATCTATAAAAAGAAAAATTAAATTGCTAACTGTTGGATATGTGCATTGAAAAAAGTGATTTACTTTTCTTCGTGCAATGAAAATAAAAATTGGACCCTTGAAGAATTCTATTGGAAAACCCACAAGTACACTTGTGATAAGAATTGAAATTGGTGAAGGAATAAGGGTTGAATAACTACTGGAGAGATAAGGTGAATGGTGTTGAATGACTGTGAACCATTACTAATAGGTAAGGTTATCTACAGGAATTCAACAGGGGATCCTAATGTTTTATCGAAATTATTTACTTTTCTTATGTCATATGTATGATTTGAAGCTCTTGTCCATTTTTATTTATTTATTTATCATTAGTTTATTGGAAGTTTTCAAGTACTGATTTCTATGATTTACTTGAAATTATTTGAATACTTCATGTTACGTGTGAGTTGGGAAGTAGTTACCTATTTTCATTTATCATGAATTATTTGGAGTTTCAATCTTAGTTTTAAGTATTTAATTTTTATTTTGTGTGAGCACAGTTGAAGTTTTTTTTCTATCTACTCTTATTCACTATGAGTTTTATAAAAGTATGTATATAACTAAACCTCTTCTTTCCTATTTCTTCTTATTTGTCATGAAACATTGAAAAATACAAGTATGGTTTATGGATAAGTGACTTCAACGTATTGCTACTTAATAGTAAACTCCATAGATTTCTAGTTTTCTTTTCAATAATGGTTATGAAATAAAATTAATAATTTCATTAAGAATACTTCTCAAACTAAAAGAATCCAAATTGTAAAGTTGTTTTAGTACTCAAACACATTTGTCTATTCACTGAAACATGTATTTTTGAGAATTCATATTTTCTAGTGGGATTGTCCACTCGTTGGATTTTAATGAAACTCACCTTTTTTTCCTATTTAAAATGTTTTGATTTTAGGGCATCTAACATTGGCCTTC
Source organism: Saraca asoca (assembly GCA_026873985.1). NCBI lineage: Eukaryota > Viridiplantae > Streptophyta > Magnoliopsida > Fabales > Fabaceae > Saraca > Saraca asoca. The sequence continues at coordinate 2,070 of JANHAO010005899.1, read as the reverse complement.
ACTAGCTCATTAGAACTAACAACTCCCAATCCAACCTCCAAATTGAACCAATTAAGTTGGAGACTAGAAATAATGTTTGCAATTATGAAATGATAACTGCTACATTTATTGAGTCTGCATATGAATGCGTTTATGTTTGTCACATGATACATGTGTTTGTTGTTATAAAGACATGTTTTATCAGGGGCTTGTGACCCTTGCGAACGTCCGAAAAACAAAGAAAACTCTGTCAAAATTTTGTTAAAATCTTTTCTTTCAGCGAGATAAAATTTCAAACTTTGAATAAATTTTTAGTTATTGTTTTTCTTAAAGTAATGAGAAGTATGCATTGTGAAAGTGTGTCCGGCTTGTAGAAAGTCTATATGTGTGCGTGCATGTGCTTTCCCACGGTTTATGTAGTGAGAAAATGATAAAACATTTTCCACAGCACAAATGCCATAGGAAACTTTTGTGGGACATTCTCACAACTAGTACCATGAGAAACTTTTCAAAAAAAAAAAAAATCTAAAAACCACGAGTGCTGTAAACAAATTTATCCATGCTCCATTTTCCTATGGTTGTTAAACCGTGGAAAAATTCGTGAAAAAAAGGTTTTTTTTTTTCACAACATTCATGGCGGCAAACTAACTTCTAGTAGTGAGAAGAAAAGTTAAATCTTAGATGTAAGACCTGAGTGAATGATTAAAATAGAAACAAAAGGAGTGTCAAGTGAGGAATAAGAAGGTTTGGCTACTTTTTAAATTTTTAATATCTCACCCTAACATTGAAAGGAAAAAACAATGGCCATTAGCAAATTAAATTTACAATGTAGATTGATGCATGCATTTTCTTAGCGTGGAGTACATGCCAATGACTCTATTCAACTTTAGAAAGTAAAATGAAACAACCAATTAATTACAAATGAAAATAAATTTTAAGAACCAAATTATGAAGAAAAAATATAAAAACATAATTATAAAATAAAACAAATTATAATAACTAGAAATTTAATTTAATCAATTAAAAAAATATTCAAATATAATGATGGCCCAAAACCTATCAATAAAAGATACATCTCTATCTTTTCTTCTCTTTTGTATTTTGGAATTAAAGAATTTCTTATTTCATGAAAAGGTAAGAATTTCTTAACCAATTTTTATTTAATATATATTTCTAAAATCAAGTCTTTTATGTAATTATAATAATAATAGACTTGACTTTAATGATTGAATCCAAATTTGTCCGACCCATTTATTTGTCACCCTTGTCCAAAAGATAACAAATTATTATTCATCGGACAACCAATGACTTCTACACGACTAGTAATTTCTTACAGTCATGTACATGGAAAAAGTTGGACACCGTGCAATTGCTAGGCAGTTTCCATTTCCATACATCAATTTATATTTAAGAGGTTGATATTAAGAAGTTTGCAACTCCATTACTCATTAAAATCTTTCATTGCAGAGATTTCTCCTAGAATCTCATAAACATAGTCAACATGCTCATATTTTATCAACTTTTACTTAACACAATTGCAATTTTTTGCAATGAAATACCACTAGCACATGGACAAGGTGATGGGAAACTGAATGTCCAGTGCTTGAAGAGTGAGCAAGAAGCCCTTCTTAAGTTCCAGGCTGGCGTTAACAGTTCATCAAACAGGTTATCTTCATGGAGTGCTGCACTAGGTTGCTGCAAATGGAAAGGATTTACGTGCAATATCACCACAGGTCATGTTATTGCTCTTGACCTTCATGGTTTAAATTCGTTAGACTCCTTGCGCGGTGAGTTAAGTTCATCTCTGCTTGAATTGCCTTCCTTGATTTCTTTGGATCTTAGTGGCAATGACTTCTTGCAAACTCAAGTGCCTGAATTTCTTGGTTCAATGCATAATTTAGAGCATCTTAACTTGTCAGGAGCGAATTTAGACGAATTATTCCTGACCATCTTGGAAATCTTTCGCGCTTATAATCACTTGACTTGAGTAACAATGGATATTCATAGAGTGTGAACAACCTTAAATGGGTCCGTAGTCTTTCTTCGTTAAGAATTCTTAATTTAAATGGAGTAGATCTTAGCAATAGCGCA
>JANHAO010005898.1:0-22041 GCA_026873985.1 Saraca asoca | reverse complement strand
TATGCATATTTGTATATTTTCAAATATGGTTTTTAAAATGGGATTTTTGGGTGATTGCGGATTTGTTTACTCACTGAGTTTCTTAAAAACTTATTCCCGTTATTTCCATGTTTTTCAATGTTTGATGAGCCTCCAAGTTTTCCCTTCATCCTAACAGATTCCTCAGCGGAGATTGACATGTATGAAAAGTTGGATAGGAATGCATACGCATTTGTTGTACATGTTGTCTGGTCACCCAATAGTATGTGATTGTATATTCTGGGCCACTATTTTGTATTTGGTTGTTATACAGGTTTGATGGACATGTAGCCCTTGATGATTGTTATGTGGGCCATATAGTCAAGTGTCTAAAAAACAAAGGAAACTCTGCCGGATTTTCGATAGAATTGTTATGCATGTTTTTAGACTTGTTTGTTAATTGTCATGGTTTTTTGATATCAAATGCATGGTCAGGCTTGTAGGAAGGCTTTATCGGTGACTTCTTACGCCGGTCACGTTCTAAGGGATGTGACACGACTCTTCACGATTTTATCCTTAAAAAGGCCCTCGCTTGGAAGAAGATGAGTCTCAGTCTTTATAAAGTACAAGCTCACTCAACTTCTCATTAACATGGGACTTCTTTTATCCCTCTCCTCATTTTTAGCATGAACCAAATTTTCTTAGGGAATTGATTTCAAATTGCTCACATTAGTGGATCTGCACCAGTTTCTCTGAGGATCCTTGCCTAAACGCCTGTCATTTCATCACGATAATCCCATTTCGCCAACTCCAACTCGGCTCTCTCTATATATGTACAATTGTACACCATCAGAATAGCCCTCCGTTTCCTCGAAATTTTACGATCACAAGAAAAATGGAGCACAAGTACGCGCGTGTGAGCGCGAAGGGCGAGTACGATCTCGAGTCAGGGGAGACTCTGTATCCTGGTCTCAGCCCTGGGGAGAATCAGCTCCGATGGGGTTTCGTCCGCAAGGTCTATGGTATCCTCTCCGCTCAGATCGTCATCACCACCCTAGTTTCTTCCATTTTCGTCTTCTACTCTCCCATCAACGGTCTCCTCCGAGGAAATTCTGGCCTTCTCCTCTTCCTCATCTTTCTTCCATTCCTCTGTACGTGATATTTGCTTTTACTCTCAATTTTTTATTCATTCAATTCTTTCTTGCTGATATGATCTGCCATTGCATAGGATTTTGAGAAATTTTATTTGAATATTATATAGGTTTTGAAGGATTGTTTTCGGATTTATGCAATTAATGTGTCCATCGAATAAATTTATGCGATAAATCTGTTTTTCAGATAATTTTGTACCGTTCATTGGTGCAAATTACTTAGAGTCGTGGTAAATTTACTATCGATCGGCTTGTTTGTGGTGCCGTTACTGAGTTTTTATTTTTTTATCTGAATCTCATACAAGTAAATCTAAAACTTGTTGCAGTCTTGATTCCTTTACTGAAGTACCAACAGAAGCATCCCCATAACTACATCTTGCTTGCACTTTTTACAATGTCTATAAGTTTGACTGTTGGGGTCACCTGCGCAAACACTGATGGTTCGTTTCATCTGCCTCCATATACCTAACAAAATTGATTCGCTTCTGATTTACTCAAAAGTGTTTTACCCCTTTTGCTTAGCCCCTTAATGGGGCTAACTAGGAAGGGTCGGTGGTTATAGTTGTATCACATTCATCTGATTATATGTTGGTGTCAGGAAAAATTGTGCTGGAAGCATTGATTTTGACCTCAGCAGTGATTTCCTCTCTAACTGGCTATGCCTTCTGGGCCTCCAAGAAGGGCAAGGACTTCAGCTACCTTGGTCCAATACTGTTCACCTGTCTCTTGACCCTCTTCCTTACTGGAGTGATGCAGGTTAGCTGCTCTTTCATAATATTTCATGATAGATAGTCATTTTTCGATCTATTTGTATCATGTATGATGGGTTCTGGCAATTTTTACATGACTTGAGACTTCCTATCCTTTTATGTAGATGTTCTTCCCACTTGGGCCAACCGCAAATGCTATCTATGGTGGAATTAGTGCTATGATCTTCTGTGGGTTTATTGTCTACGACACTGACAATCTGATCAAGCGCTTTACCTATGATGAGTATATAGGAGCCTCTGTCACTCTTTATCTTGATATTCTGAACCTCTTCCTTGCCATCTTGAGGGTGCTGAGACAGGGGGACAATTAGTGATCCTTTTGATTGGATTTGCATACTATTGAAATACTCTTGCTTTTGTATAGAACAGAAGAGAGCATTATGAGCATATTCTGTGCTTCTCTCTTATATTCCCTTGCTGAAATTTGTAGCTTTCAAAGTTTCCTGGATGTGATATATAATTAAATTTTTGAAAAAGATTTTTTCTTCCTTTTTTTTTTTATTATAATTGTTACATTCTGAGTTCAATTCTGAAATCCATGTGAAAAATTATTTGTTGATTTAAGCGGATCATATGAGATGCTTTCTATGATTTTGTTCATAATCTTGTGTGAAGACGAAGAAAATGCTCAAAACAGTATGTCATATAATTGACATAAGTTTTGTCCCGAAAGAGCAACAAATAAGATTAAAAATAAAAATCAATGTTCAGTATTGTAACGTACCAAATAATCTCCGATCTATTTGACTTGCTATGATCAACAATATACAGAGATCTTACATGAATTTCCATTATCTCCTCGGTTCTTTACTTGTCCTTTCATCTTCATTCAAAGTTCAGATTATAGCTGATAGATATAAATGCATTTGAGTCAGAGTCACTTCAGATGGAACAAATATAATCAGTAGTACGTAACTTGGTATGTATCATTCCAAAATTTCAAGTACATAGAGAAGAGCTAAACAATTCCTCCTACAAAATATACAATTGAACTAAACTTCCATTCAGATTGTTTCCTTATAACATATCACTTGGCCATAAAGAAAATAAGATAAATTACACTCACCTCCTTTTAGACTTAAGTGTAATTTTACTCGCATTTTTTTTGAATAATAATTGTAGATTTTTATTTGTCAATGTTTTAGGTGGTAGGTAGTAGTTTAGTATTTAATTACATAGTCTTGATGAAGAATAATGATTATAGTAATTAAGTCTTTAATTAAAAAGTCTTAAAAAAGTAAATGTTTGTTAGTAATTAAATATTTAATTAAAGAGTCTTTAATTAACAGAGACTTGATCAAGAATAATAATTATAGTAATTGATTTTTAATTAAAGAGTTTTGAAAAAGTAAATATTTGATAGAAATTGAGCCTTTAATTAAAGAATATTGAAAAAGTAATTTCATCACTAGATGTAATCAAAAGTATTTGACAGATAATCAAAAAATTATTTATTTAGTCTAGAAGTGTTTAGTCTCCCATGCGTCTTATAAAAATACTTTCTAAATTTTTTAGGAATAAAATTTTCTACTTAAGGAGGTGAACTCCTCTCACAACCCTTTTATTTCATACCTATTATATATCCTATCTCCTTACTATTTCACTAATCCAAACTTATAAAACACATAAATTTTTAGGCTACATCATGAGTTTATGTTTAAAATAAAAGGAATGAGTATATAAAAAATGAAAGTGAGTGTATCTTTTTAAAAATAGAAAAAATGTAAGCCTAATTATATTAAATTTCAAGGGTTGAGTGTAATGTATGATAATTTGTCCAAGAAAATAAAGGAAATATCATTTACAAAGCTAAACAATGAAATAATCATACACTTGCAACTAATTTAACTCCAAAGAATCTGGAGAAATTTCGTGTTATTTTTAGCAATACTTAAATGCTAATGAACATATACACAAACTGTAATGGAAATGAAATAAAATAAATTACCTCTAGCCATTGACGTCGGAGATCGAAAAATAAAATTGTTCTATAAACTACATCTAAAATTATTTGAGAGCTTCCAATGCTTCATTTTTTTTTTAGAATAATGATAATTTTCTTTATATGAATTGAATAACATTGAAAATCCAAATATTGTAATATAAAGATTCTTAATCCATTACCGAGATACTAGAAATCACTTTAGTAATTACATAATCATGAACTAATTTAATACGTTTTTTAATTATGATCACTCGAATCTGAAAAATAAGCTCAATCCAAATCACACAATTTATTATATTGACTATATTTTGTGCGTGAATGATAACTATATACATTCGGTGAATGACAGCTATATACATGGATAACAATTTATTCACGCAATACATGCACAGCAATTTATTACAGTTATTAGATCAAAGCACTGATCATCCTGAAACAGTTTGTTCATGATTTGAAAGGCTCATCATCTTCGATGTCCCAACTGAGATCCTCCTCTTGGTCTGCTGCACTCAGCCTCTTCCGAAAATCAATCCTACTTGTGATTCCATTAGCAGCCTCTCTATTCTCATCATTGCTTCCAACATCTTCAAACTCATCCCATCCAAGGTCTACTTCCTCAGCCATTGATGGCTGCCTTGAAATAACTGAAATGTCACTATCTTTGCAATTATCACCATTATTTGTCTTGCCTTCTGATGCAGCTTTCTCATCATTTTTCACATCCAACTTCTTCACCCCACTATCCCTTACAGCTCCAGAAGCATTTGATAACACATTCTCATCATACTTCACCTCAGACTTATCCCCACCATTGATTTCAAAACCTTTAACTTTGGTTCCAACATTTTCAGTAGGACCACCGAAATTACCTTTTGGCTGATACCCATCATCCTCATATTCAAAATCCCAACTTAAATCCTCCTCTTCGTCACCCGCAATCACCCGCTTCACAAGCTTAGCTCTTGCATCCTCTGCTTGCTTTAGCTTATTTAGTTTATAAAAATATCTGCTCCAGAAGCTTTCATGATCAGTCCTACTAGGCACAGCCTTACTATAAATACCCTCAATCAAGACATTTTCTTTCATCAAATTCTCAATTTCTTCTTTCTTCTTATCCAACTCAAACTCCAATTTCCACTCTTTGTAACTTTCCAAATCTTCTGGTTCTTCCAAATATGTATTTACATCACCCTGGAGAACACGAACTAGTGCATCAAACCTGCTATACCTTTTCAAATTCGATTCTCGATGAGTAATACTGTTCAACTGCTGCCCAACAATGTTGTTGTTACTGTTATTGCTGTAATCAGAATCAAAATCAGCCGCTAAGAGAGTGCTCCTACCGTGAGAAATAATCTGTGTCGTCGACTTCCAAACGGAGCTTCCAATGTCATCTATGGCTTGGCCAACCGACTCAAGCGACTCCTGAGCCATCAACGCGCCGACATCAAGCGAAGCTGGGAGCTCTTTGACGGCGCGTGAAGCAGCCTCTCGGATCACCGCCGTCTCTCTCTTCAAACCGGCCCCGAATTCCTCGAGATCACGACGGTAGGTCTCGATAACGGACTCTGACTTAGATGCGAGGGTTTTGATCATGCCACCGAAGCTCCAAGCGGAGTTGGAGCTTTGAATCGAATCTGGAGCCATTTCGGGTTTATCGGGTTCATGTGGATCATCGGAGGCTGGCAGTTTGTCGTCGGAGAAGACGGTCTCGAAGAAGTTCATGTTTGGCAATGTTAAGGAAGCGGCACTGAACACTTCCGTTTGTGTTAAAACGGTTTAACGGTTTATGTGCCGGTTAGAAATTCTCCGAATATTATGGATAAATGGATATATTCTCCAAATCCAAATACTTAATTCTAATTTAATCCAACTATTCAGATAAGTATAAAATGACTTTACATATTTGAATAAACTTGACTTATTTAAATTTTGTTAACTTTATTAGAAGAAAAGTGTAATCATGCAATTCACTTACTCCTCTCTAGACAGCAACATTTTATTTTATTTTTAAATAAATTTCTTTTTAAGTGATATTTAATTTAAATTAAAAAAATTATTTCATTTCATTTCATTCATAATTTTTATTTTAATCATATTTATATCATTATTAAATCTATTAAATTTATCAAAATTTTCACTTAAATTTATTTCATTTGACATAAAACATATATTATATTAATAACTTTACATTCATTCTAATATTTATTTACTGTAATACAATCAAAATCTACTTTTTAATTGAATTCAATGTATTTTTCAATATGTTCCAAACAAAAAAATATATTTACAAATGAATTAAAATCATTATTTTTTATATTATTTTTAAATATTAAAATTCATTTATAAATGAATTTCACTGAAATTTATTTCAGTTGACATGAAATACATATTATATTAATAACTTTACCTTCATTCTAACATTTATTTACTGTATTACAATCAAAATCTACTTTTTAATTAAATTCAATGTATTTTTTAATATATTCCAAACAAGAAAATTTATTTACAAATGAATTAAAATCATTATTTCTTACATTATTTTTAAATATTAGAATTCATTTATAAATAAATTTTATTCATTTCTATTCAAAAATAAATATTATAGGAATTTTCTTAATGTTATATAATCATCATCGATTAAATTTTTTGACGTATTATATTCACATTTTTTAAAGTTTAGTATAATCACACTCACATCGCTTTTATTTTAAAAAATATACATTAATACTGTTTTTCATATACATTTACATACATTTGTTTTTCATATACATTTACATACATTTCCTTTTATTTTAGAGAAAAATATACCAATCTTCCTTGCAATCTGCTGAAATTAAACAAACCTCTCCTCTAATTTTAAAATATATACAACTTTTTCTTAAATTTTGAAATTTACTACACTTAAACCCATTTTAGTATTTTTCGTTACTGCAGCGTTTGTCTTCCCATGGGGCAATATGTTTGACCAGTAAATGTCCAATTTACCCCCTAAATTGATTTTACATTTAGTACCTTCATTTGTTAAAAACATTTTGTCTTGTTTGCTGCAAAGAATATACTAACAAAAAGCCCTTTTTTTTTAGTTAGTGTGGCGTTAGTCTTCCTATTAGGCAATATATTTGACCAATAAATGTCGAATTTGTTCCTAAATTGATTATATGAAGGTTATCGAATTATAAATTAATTGATCAATTTTTTAACTTGTGAATTGAAATAAATTGTAAATCAATAAGTTTCACAAAATAATATAAAAATAATATATTTTATGCTATATATAATAAAATAAAAATATAGGTGATATAAAATCATAAATTTAAGTTAAGAAATATAATATTTATCCAATATATATCTCATAAACTCAAAATTATAAATATAAAATTTCAAAAAAAATAAAGTCATATAGATACAAAACAAGCTTAATATATCATAAACTAACAATATAATAGTGAAGCACTCAAGCATTCAAAACTTCTTTTTCTCCCCCATCTTCAATTTTATCATCATTATTAATATCACCATCTTCAATATCAACATCTTCAATGTTATCTTCTTGTGCATCATCAACATCTAGTCTTATACTCTCTTTTTCATTTTCTTCTTCCTTTTTTTCAATATCACAAGCATCCCCTTCCTCCTCTTTAACTTGAACAATAGATTCTCCTTTAACTTTTTTATTGCAATAGCATTTAAGTTCCTTGGTCCTATAACGAAACTAAAATTTTTCATTAGTTTATTTATTCTCATATATTAATTTTAATTAAAAGAAGTAGCAAGACAAAATACTACCTCTTTTTTTTCCTATTACTAGGAGCTCATTCATCAAAATTGAAGGATTCATGAACATCCATCTATAAATTATCTTCCGATAAGTAAGGATTTTCTTTTTTGGCAATCCATTCATCATCCAATTAAATATCTATTAAGCAAATAAAATCATAAGTGTTTGTCATTTCCTCTCTTATCTTTTGTCTCATTTCAAGTTAAAGATTATATTTGATAAACACAAGTACATTCCATTTTTGTTATGTTAAATGGTTTCTTCTTTTTGATACACTTGGTCAAATGTGCTCTAATTTCTTTCACATCTCGTAGCACTATAAGTGAGACTTAAGACTTTTATAGCTAGAGTTTGTAATTTCTTGTATTCTCTACCAAATGATTCCCACTAAAGAGCTATGCAAGTTAAAAACAAATTATAAATCAATTAAAAATGCATAAGATATAAACTAGAAAAAGAAATTAGCTTTCATTAATTATAAGAAAAATCCATTACCCTTTTGCTTCCTGTCTTGAGTTGTAATTGCCATGCTCATTCTAAGAAACCCTTGAGCTCTCGTGAATTTTTTAATTTATTCATCAATTAGTAGTCTTTCTCGAGTCGGAAAACATCCTCTCAAGTGTAGTATATAAATCTAACTTCACTTCACTATCCACATTGAAGTTAGTGTCATAATGATACCTAACAAGTTAAAAAACAAAATTAAATATAAAGTTTTGATAAAAAAAATCAAAAAGTATTATTCAATTTAAATATTTGATATAACTTACTTGGGATGAAGAAAGTAAATCGCCACATAGAGAAGTCTATGAAGTTGTAGGTTTCAACGAGTGTCAATAATTTTCCATATCTTTTTATAACTTTCCTCCTTACTGTTAAAATTTACAATTATTTGTTCTTTGGCTCTACCCATTACTTTATAAATGTATGGCATAATCAATTTTGAGTCACCATCTACAAGTCTTAATATACTAACAAGTGGAGTTATACACTTCAAGTAATATTGGATAGAATTCCAAAAACCTCTTATCTCTCAGGACAATTTCCACTATATTTTACCTCCTTGTCTAGTTGCATATGCACTAGTAGTCTATCTTTTTGATGCAAAGATAGACATGAGATCACATTTTCTATCCATAATAGACTTCAAAGTAAAATAAACAGTTGTAAATCTTGTAACTATCGGCCTAGCCATCTCTTGACCCTTAGAATACTATCTATACAAAGCAAGCACCTAAGCATGCTTATAAATAAAAATTATGATTTGCTTGGCCTTAAAAATTGTATTATGGAAAATTGAAAGCTTGCAAATATCTTTTAGAATTACATCAATACAATGCCCATATATCAGGATTAAAATAATTTTGTTTTCTTCTCTTCCAACTTGTGATCAACGACTACAAGAGCCGAGGCATTATCCATCACTACTTGCACCATAATTTCTTCCCCAATCTTTTCCATAACACTATGTAATAATTTAAACATTTTTGTGGCATCTTTGATTACATCACTAGTATTAAAGGATTTTTAAAAAATAGCTCCCCTTGAACTATTGACAAGGAAGTTAGTAAGTGGCTTCCCTCTTCCATCAGTCCATCCATTACATATCAAAGTATAGCTATTCTTTTTTCATTTAGTTTTCTATTTTTCTAAACTTGCTTGAATATTATCAACTTATTTTTTTAAGTAAAACTCTCTTACCTTATAATAAGTAAAGGGTTCAAGACTTTGCCATAATCACTAATGGATTTCAACATCTTCTTGAATAATGGGCTTCTTACCAAATTAAATGGCAAAGCATTATCATATATGCATCTATAAATATCTCCAATCACAGCTTTACTATCCTTTAATATTTCATTCATTGTCTTTTGTCTAGGATTAAAAGAAGACCCTCATTTTCCTTTGGTAACAAACAAATCCATTTTCCTTTTTTGTAATTTTATCATCTTGTATACGTACTACATCTTTAAAGATTTCATCAACACCAATGTTCTTTTTTCTTAATTGAATTTTTTCCAAATCTTTCAAAATGTTAACAAATATTTCTCTCACATTATCTAGAATATTTATTCATGGAGAACATTTTTGTTAGAATCTACAAGATAATGCTTTATCCTAAATACTTCTCCCCAATATTCTTTCTCACAATATTTGCATTTCGTTTTTATTCTACTTGCTCTTTTAACTTTCACACAATAGTCCAATGTCACATCTTTTTTTGTATTTTTTTAGAACTCATTTTTATATTTTTCAAATTCAAAAAGTCAAGCAAATGAAAACACACTATTTTTTAACTCTAATAAAAGCTACATATATTTAAATTTGAAAAGTTTTCATTTTTTACCTTTGACAAAATTCAACTTTAAATATAAAGATACATGTTTGTCTCTTCTACAAGCTTCTTGATTGGGGACCATAGCATTAAAATAATGGACATTAGGGTTTCAAGATGGTGGTGGGGCTTTAAGGTATGAAAAAAAAAAGATTTTAGAAGATGGGTAAAGATAAAAGTAAGAGACATGTGAGATAATTTGATTTTAAAGTAAAAAGAAAAAAGATAAAATAGGCCTTTAATGGGCTTTTTTTTTTTTTTTAAATCAAGTCACGCGCAGAAATGGGTCAACCTAATTCTGCACTAAATAAAAGAGTCGCATGGAAAAGTTATGGAATAGTACTCTGCTTTGATTATTCAACGGGAATCGCATGATTCCTCCAATTCCAGCATGATTTAGGCGTGTAAGACTCAATTCATTTTCGTTTTGAATCAAATTGAATCACACGATTCGAATCAAGAATCGTGCAATTCTAACTTTGATGGATTATATATTGTCTTCATTGGTTAAAGATATTTTGTCTTGTTTGTTGAGAAGAATATACTAACAAAAGCCCCAAGCCCCCCTCCCCATTTTTTTTAAACAGGCAAAAATCTTCTCCAAACCAGTTTCTTTCCCTTTCTCTTTTTTAATAATGAAGGAATTTCATCAAGCCCAACTTAAGCTAAATTCTAATCATATTGCTTATTTAGAATGAGAAACTAATAAGTTTTAACAAAACAGCTAACAATTTTAAGGTTCAAATTATAGATGGAGTGTCTTGCTGACAAGTAGAATAGTTGTATTCATCCAGTGATATTTAAGCCATGAGTAGGATCACAACTAGACAACCAATACAAATTAAAATCCATAGCCTCGATCATCCAACATTTACACCGTGAAAATCAAGAGTCAGCAATCCAACATTAACAAAGTTAGGGCTTTTACCTTATTAAAATAAACAAATATCTTAAAGTAATATTCCAGGTAGAGTTCTATTAAATCAAATAACGTGTAGATTAATAGTCCACATAATTTTTCGCATACCATAAAAATGGTCATCACATTTTTCTTGTTATTTTAGACATATATTCACCTCTTTTACTTTAAGAAAATAAAAGAGATAAATATATATATATATATATATATATATATATAAAGAGAAAGGATGCAAAGATAATTACATGAAACCCAAGAGAGGGTTATTAAGAGAGGGTTATTTTATACATACATTTACCTCTCTTATTTCTAAAAAATAAAAAAGATAGACACATTTCTAAAAAGAAAAAGAATATGAATATAATTATATTAAATCTAAAAGGAGAGGAACGTAATTTGCCTTTTTTTTTTATGGCTCCACCAATAAGATAGAATGCCTCCAAGCGTTGATGTCCTAATTACCCCAAAAAATATTTAAGAGCTTGAGCTTCATTAATAATAAGAGTTTGGATTACAAGAGCACATAATCTTTTTAAGTCTCGACTCTTGTCCCCCCAAAAAAACCATTTCCACCTCTCTCCACACTTACAGTTGCTTGCAAACAGCAACATGAAGTCATCACATCAGATTATCTTTGAATGTACACGTCAAAAACTCATTGCAAAAGTAAACGCAGCAACCGGAAGTAATAGCTTAGCCCTGTACTCCTTCAATTTCCTTGATGATAAACTCCTTTTCCTCCTCAAACTCCTCATCCTCTGAACCTGAAAATGATTCTAGAGCTAAGAATCATGGCTTGGAAAGAAACTCAGGTAATGGAACTTTAGAATAACATCTCAAATCAATGTACTGCTGAAAATATCACAACCTTTTCCGGGAGAGAGATTTTGAAGCAATTCCAGCAACTTCTCCCGGTTTTTGGCCAGAATAATTCTAACTTCTCTTGGTTTGTTAGGATTGGCAACAAAAACCTGCATAAACATAAAGGAAACACATAACATAAATACAGATTAGCATCTAAACAGAAAAGAAATATTTATACTGTTTATTTCAAGAAAACCATATTCAATTTGAAAAGATAGAGAATGTTCAGTAACAATTTTATTGAATGAAGTGCATGGAGAAGTAGCTTTCAGGATTTTTCTACTTGTAACCTAAGGATGCTAGAAGGGTGCTGATGTAATTTCGTTAGTTTCTCCACAGTTGTCTAATAATTGTCATGTCATCATCAATTTTCCAGGCATAAATACCAAACAAGCACTTCACTGGCCTACTAAGCACAGCATTGACAATTATCTGAATGTAATGGTTGGGTTAGCCTGCTAAGCATAAATACTTCCATTTATATGCTATTACCAGGCATTATGTTCCTTCTAAGATTAAAGTTTTTGCCTAGCCTATAGTTCTAAACAGGGTTAATACTAATGATTTGTTACAGGTATATAGGCCCAACAAGGCTTTGATATTGGATATGTATGTGATGTGTACTGTGTAATCGAAGTTCAGAGAGAGATAAACTTCTTGTTGCAATAGCTTGAGAGTTATGGAACAACCTTTTTGACACGGGACAGAAGCGTGAACATAGATATTAGATAACGTTTTAGTTGACAACCTAGAATTCACTAGATAAATAACTATAGAATCCACTAGAAAAAAAGGAAAAATACCTTGATAACATTAAACTAAGAAATATATGATCTATTTTGTTTACATTGATGCCTTATTTATAGGTACAATAACACTCCCTCACAAAGTAAATATCCTACTAAAACACTCCTAACCCATATAGTATCCTACTAAGGCTTTATATTATTTATCCTAAAACTACTCTACATAACTAAATAAAATCCATAAAAATAATATCCATGAAAATTAAATAATATCCATGAAAATTCAAATATAGTTGTGATTGACCCATCTTTGTCCTGCATCACTTTTCTGTGTTAGAAGTGTCTTGGGCTTGTCGTGATAATTTGGAAAGTTTATTGTTCACGCATTTTTTAAGTTTCGGGAGTAATAAGGTTAATAGGGTTGTGTGGGTGTACTTGATTTGCTGTTATATGGTGCATCTGATTCGAAAGAATGC
This sequence comes from Saraca asoca, assembly GCA_026873985.1. Classification (NCBI taxonomy): domain Eukaryota; kingdom Viridiplantae; phylum Streptophyta; class Magnoliopsida; order Fabales; family Fabaceae; genus Saraca; species Saraca asoca. The sequence goes on along the minus strand of JANHAO010005898.1, from coordinate 9,096 downwards.
TAGAATTTTTAGACATAGGGCAAAGTCTAGTCTCTATTGTGGGATATGACTATGTTTGTAGCCTCTCTTTGGCTTAAAGCTACCGACTACTTTCAAAAAGGGTTGTCTTTCAGATTTGCATAGGAATTGGGTAGCAGTGCTGACCTGATTTTGTTTTTGTAATTTTCTTTTGAAGATATCTTATCCTCTTGCTATGTAGTCTTTTCTCTCTTAAATATTTTTCTTCTATAAATAAAGGAAAAAAATAAATTTTACTAACTCTCATGGAAGGATGAGCTCATCAAATATACTTAAAGCGGGAAGGGGAAAAGTTCACCTTGAAAATGTGGAAAGCTGCTATCTGAATATTTTTACTTGAATCCTGTAAAGGCAGAAAAAAAATTAGCAAAAGAATGAAATAAAGTTAATATCAAACTGAAAAAGGAAAATGTATGCTTGCAATGCTTTAGAATGTATTGAAATATAAAAATCAAGTATATTATGGCTCCAGAAGATCATTATCATCACATTGAAAATTAGTAGTATCAACTTGATTTGGCATGCCAAACAGGTAGAGTGACTGCATCAAGCAATGGCATGTGCGAATGCCACGTAACTACACAGCAAAACCAAACAGATGATATTTTTTTATAGAAACTAAACAGATAATATTAAATTAGATCCAAAATTCATTCAAGCAAAAACGGCCACAAAATATAAGAAAGAATGTGCTCAAATAATTTTTCTTTTTGTTGACATATTAATTAAGACTACACATACAGAAAGAATCCCCGATCAAGGAAAATAAAATGCTATTGCCTGTACTTGTAGCAACAGAGTATGATAAGTTTAGTAAAATAGCCAGGCAATAAAGATAAATTTTTCTGCATTAGATGTGCAGATTACAAAATTAGGGACACATACCCCTGTAAACACATGTTCATTTGTGCATTTCAAGGGCATCTTGTATCAGGTAAACAAATAGACTGAATTCCATGAAACTAAGTTAGATGGTCATGGAGAAGAAAAGGAATACCACACAATGACATAGGATGGTGGATGAAATTTACCCTCAACAAGGTCATCATGATTTTTAGATAACGAACTTCTAAGATGTAGCGCTTCATTATATGGGAATTTGGAGCCTCCAAAAGAAATTCCGAGAGTAGCTAAAATTCACATTATCTATGTTAAAAATACTGTGGAACAAAAGATTCTGAGAAATTAAAAATAAAGAAAACTGTCCTAACTAACCTTCAAAGACTGCCTCCTTGTGACATAATTAGGAGATGTCAAGAGTTTCTCATATAGTTCAAAGAACTGGAAAAAGAAGCCCCTATTAGAAAAGTTCGAGTATAAACTATAAAGTCAGAAATAAAAATGCCCCAACAATTGCATCTGCAGACTCTGCACCATGCAAATGCTCAAAGACAAGGACTGGTGCAGTTAACTATCTCCAAAACAATAGTTACTCAGATGATTAAATTACTCTCCAAGAGGCTTGATCTCCTGGGTGTAAATATTCAATTAACATGCATAAATTACTCTGAAGCAGCACTTTGTGCACCCTTGGTATATTCAAATCAGATATATAAGAAAGGGAAAGGAGCAAGCCAACCTCATCATAATGAGCTGTTAAAAATTCTGAGACAACTTTCGCATGCTTAGTAAGAAGGTCCTGCAAAAATTACCACAGAAATGTATAAAGAAGCAGAAGGTGGAGGTCTAATATCAGTAAGATAAAGAAAGGAATAATGATCAGGGTGGGGGAGGAAGTTAGATCTGACCTTGAATGTAGAAAATGCATCAGAAGCAACGTCAAAGTTAGGCAACTCCAAAAATTTGAAAAACAACACAAAGCTGGCGGACTCCAATATGTATCTGAAAAATACAAAAAAATATCAAGTGAGAGGGTGTAGGTGAACTACTTTCTTGATAGACTGCAAAACATGCAAGGGTTTCAAAATGTGCATTGAAAGTGACAGCCATAAGTTAATTTTACTATCAATAGAAGGCTAACCAGCTAAATACTTCAAACTTGGAAAAAGATATACGACAACAATTGAACTTAGGTTATACACTCACCATTTCTAAATTGAACATATCCCTGATAAGTTCTACATAAAGTCTTCTCTTAACAACTAAAATTATAGATGGATCATAGACTCAGCAATAATTATGCAAGCAACAAACAGAATGACCTGAATATCAACAAATTTTTCTCTATATCACAACCACTTCCTAAAATTTCAGACACTCAAGTCCTTAACCTTGATTATTGTCATGTAAGGTAATCTCCACCCCCTCCTTGCTGATAGAACTCAAACTCTCCATCCATACCTTGGAAGAATTTCAAACCTTGCTACTTCTAAAGGAATGAATCTCATCAACCACAACCTTGATCTCAAAAATCACCTGGCCCTTGGGTGTTAAAATTTTCTCTATGATCATAATCTAGACAGTTAATCAAAATGTTGGATAGAAACGGCAACAGTGAAAGCCATCATGACGAGGCTGCTGGGATAATGATGATGGCAATGATTTTAAGAAAGAGGGTTGTTTATATGGAGAAAACCATCCAACTCAAGTATTAATTGCAGATCTGCTAACACAAAAAGAATGCAGCATAAACTTTATTGTTATACTTATAGAATGCACTATGTATTTGTTCCTATATTTCTGAAAATTCTTACTTCAGTTTTATCAGGTAAATAATGCCAAAGTAGCAAAGCAGCTACTTTCACAAATGCACATCGGAGCCTCCAATAAACATGACAAGATATCAAAAAGGTGGGAAAGGATAGGAAGGGATGAGATAAAAAGGATTTGGGGGGGGGGGGGGAATTGACAGATATCTTACTTGGCAAGTGTTGGAAATTTGATGCATTCTCGCAACATGATCCCACAATTTAAGGCAATTTCCTTGCTATCATAGCTGCTTAAAATAAGATATATACAAGTTGTGAGCAGCAGTTCAAATTTATCATACTTAAGTAAATTTAAGACCATGGTTTACTTAATTAGGGACAACTGTTTATTTATAGAAGAACACTTGGCTCATCAAGCCCACCTTCATTCTTAGATCATTCTCAATTTCCTTAACAGAAAAAATGTCTTTATAAAAGATACAAATTATTATTTGCCAGAGTGCATTGCCAATTAATACTTCCAAAACAATTTTTATAAAAAAGGATTATAGTAGACGGCAACAATGACAAAGAGATGATAGATATGTATAAAATCTTTAACATGGAAGCAACTTAAAATGATGCCAACTCCACTTTTACAGATGCCTGACATATAATGTGAATTTTATTCTTAAAATAAGCTTGACCACAATGGATCTCACATGACAATTTCATGTATCCTATAATTGCCAAATTAAAGTTAATAGATTTATGAGGATAAGAAGGCCTAATATTTTAGGCTGGTTAATACTGTATCAATTCACCAATTCTAAAAATGTCCATATGTACTTCTTAACCAACTATTTACAGAAACAAGTCAGCAGTTAATTTTGAAATCTATAATGATATAAACACTGAAAAAGTGGAAAACCAAAAAACTCACTTCCAATGTGGCATAGATAGAGGACCAACTTCAAAGCCATCCAATTGAAACGATTTATGATTTCACACTAAATTTCTATTACTAGGAAAAATCCACAATTAAGAGAGAGAGGAGAAAGTAGTTTACATTTGAGAAAGAAAAAGGTGATACACTAATAACGTACCATATAACAAGAAAGTCCAGTAACTCAAAGTGTTGTTCAATGTATTCAACGCAGCAATATCTGGAGTCAACCTTTTGCTTCAACAAGATGGACCAACAGTGGACTAAATCCTTTCTTGCCTGCATCAGAATTCACAGACACTACATCATGATGAGCAACCAGTTAGGCCAACTGCATAATGCAGTGCATGTTATCAATCTAAGTCTTACTTCCCATCCCAGTACGGGCAACTTGTGGATTAGAAGATCAAGAACACCTTGTTTACAAATTTCCTCTGCTAGTTGTGAAACATGATCCATATTTGGTTCAGACTCCCCATCTCCAGAAAGCATGCTTTTCATTGTCACAAAATTCTTCTCAACATCCTCTAAAGCCTATATACAAAGTAAAAAAAGCATCAATAACCCAAAGGAAAGAAACTTTAACTTAATGGTAGTTTCAACATTTCTTGACCATTATTCCTCATTCATCCTGCCAGTGCAAATATCATAGTTATTCATGGTGCATGACACACGATGGCGATAAGAGCTTATGGGGCCATGGCGCAACACATGCCATGGAGCAAGATGCAAGTTTTTTTTTTTTAATTTTATAATATATTCATTGACAATAAGAAACATGAAAGAACAAATACATGTGAAAAAAACACAGCATAAAACATAATATTATGCAACATGAGAATCATTCAAATCCACACATGTCAAGCATAAAGCATAACATCAAAATCCTAAATGATAGAAAGACAACATCAAATAAATCTAGAAACATCTAAAGGTCATCAAAATCCTTTGCTTTGCTGTCTTCTTGTTGTTCAGTTGAACTCCCTGCTGTGTTCTATACTTCTGCCTTTTGTTTGTCAACGACAACTTCCGTGTTCTGCACTTCTGCCTTCTATTTTTTGAAGACAGCTTCTGTGCGAAGCTTGTGTGTTGCTTTTAGTTAAAAGAAAGGCCGCAATGTTTTAAGGTAAGCAGCAGATTGGCTGGGTCTAAGGTCTGCTGGGCTGGCTCTAAGATATTTTTCGATTGGGCTTTCCAGATTATCCCATAAAAGCAGTTTTCTGCCATCGGAAAAGTGCCATGCCATGACTGCTATGAGGCGCAACAGGTGATGGCGATGCGCCATGTGCTGTGGTGCACCTTTTACAACTATGGCAAATATATATATATATATATGACAAGAGAGTAAACCTTAGAAGCATACCTATACAAGATGCTAAACAGTGCCCTCTCTGATATAATCATCATGGATGATTAAAGTGATATAAACTAGTTGTTTAGCTCCAGAAAATGATAAGAAAGCCTGTTTCTCCTTTTCAGATTAACCTAACTGTTTCCTTTCTTCATGTCATAAAACTTAAGATTGCTAACATTATGCAACCATCATATATGGCAATACTAGAGATAATCCAAACACAATGCAGCAATAACATATTGTATTCACAAATTTAATGCTCTGTAGCTTCTTTTACCAATTTTTTTTTCTGGTTCAAGGATGGCATGAAGGTTCTAACCTATGGCTTCTGCAAACTACCCAAATTCCTCAATCAGCACAAGCCCACACCTAGTGACTTTTTAACATTCTAAAGGATTTGTGATTGTTTAAATCGCTTCTTATTGACAGAGTATTCAGACATTCAAAATTTCTTCAAATGTTCTTAAACCATGAATTGTAATTCCCATATAAATGGCATCAAATTAGCACAATTGAAAGACAGAGACTTCTACAGATTAATTTCTAGTTTCTAGTACATAATGACTAAAGCAATGAGATCCAGAACATTTACCATTGGGTTTTAAACCTCATTAGATCTCCCAGAACATTTACCATTGTCATACAAGCTATCTATAAACATGTCTTAAACCTCATTGGAATTTCAAGAGACTTAATTACAGAGTGGTTCTTCTTTTTTTTCCTTTTTTTTTTATACCACGGGGGGAAGAGGATTTATCGCCACCTTATTTGGTGTTTTACATGATTTTCTGTCTAGCTCTACCATCAATAAAAGCACAGAAAGGTGGGAAACACCATCCAACTAGGAAGCTTTCATCAGCTAAAATCAGAGCACCACAGTGGCTGGGAATGTACTTAGCGAAGCTGATCAGTTGAAATCCGGATTGTAATTATTCTTTCATTAAACAGAAAATAAGTTACCTTTGCTAGTAAAACAGAATATTCAGAGCACAGCACATAATGGGTGTGTAGAATTACCAGGTAATGGCACAATTCCATTCAAGACATTAGCATCAGAACGATTCAATACCACAGAACCAGCTAAAACCCAGAAAGCTCATTGAGAATTGGATCAAAAGGGTGTTAATCAAGTGAGCCAATCCCATCCAATGTATTGAGGAAATCAGCAAAGCAATAGATGAAGCAGCAAAAAGAGCAGAGAAAAGAGAAGAAAAGCAAGAATACCTTCTCGAGGGCTTTAACTTCAACAACAGTTTGGGTATCGAGGGCCATGAGACTATCTCTGATAGACCTGGCCACCTCTTGTGGCGTTTTAGGCCTCGAAACCTTAAAAAATGGGAAAGACATGATCCGATGATCGCCTTCAACGATGAACTAATCCCTCGGATTTTGTCTTTGTTGATGATGCGATGAAATTATATCGCAGCTAAAGCACAGCTGCTTCTTCCATTTTTTTTCCCTTCTCTATAATTTTAATTTTAATTATTCACTATTCATAAATCGTAACCAATTTTGCCCGACAATTCACCAAATTAAATATTTTTCCGAACTGCAATAGGAATTCTTTTCTAATTTACATTTTTTTTCTTTTTATTCACCTTACCCCTTAGAGAGAGAAAAATGGAGGAAAGAAAATGAGAGAAAAAAAAAGAAAAAAAAAAGAATTTATAATTTTATTGATTGATAGGAAAGAAAAGAAAAAGAAAAGAGAAGTCTATTGATTAGTTAAAAAGAAAAAAAAAGAAAAAAAAAGAAATAAAAAAATTATATTTGATATTTTAATATAATCATAAAAAATTCTTAAGAAGTGTCTTATCAAATTTATTCTAATTTATAAAATCTTAAAACTTATTACAAAGGTGTTAAAACTTTTTATTATTTATATATTTATAAATATGAAACTACTTTAATCGATTTAACTAATCGATTCAACCATTATCCAAATCATCTTATAAGTTGATGGTCAAGCTAAATTTTAAAAATTATTTTTAAATATAAAATAATTAAAATAATATAAAATATTAGTAAAATCCAAATATCTAAGTTAAAAATGAAAATTAAAAAGTAAACATAACACCCGTGATATGATGCTTGTAAAAAAAACAACTAATATAAATAAAAATAAATTAATTTAATGAGTTTATCTGTTAGATTATGTATTTTTTGTAGTAGTTGTTAAGTAGGTAAAAATCATATTTTACTATTATTCAAATTATGTGTAACACTGTAAGTGGGTATAAGTTAAAGTTTTCTTTATTAAAAAAATATAATAAAATAAGCATCTTCTGTTGTGGACAAAAAATTGTCAATTATGCATAAATTTACATGTCACATGTTAGTATCTCTGTCTCTTTTTTCATATATTTCTTCTTTGTTTTTTTGTGGCTAAAAAATGCATACAGACCACAACAAGCAGCTTCGTTTTCGTCCTATTCTTCTCGATCCTCTTTCGTCTCTGCCAACTATTCTTCTTCTTCTTCGATTCACTATCAGTGGCCATCTAGCTTAGCTACTCATTTTCCAATGGCTCTAGCAAATCAAAACCACGAAGAAGCTGAAGCAGAGTACCTTATTTGGGCAAGACTCCTATGATCAGCCGCCATGTCAATGCCAATCCTTCCACTGTAACTCCCTATGCTTGCTAGTGGCTCATCCTTTTAGATCGTGCAAAAGGTGTGATTGTAAAAGATGCAAAGCTTGGGCTATGTTTTTGCTGTAAAAAAAGCTTGAGATCGGGTAAGAGGTGTAGATGTAGAAGATGCAGAAACAAGTTTTCTGCCTCTTTTTGGTGTGCCTCAATGCAAAAAAATTTTTATGTGAGCCTCACATACTTTTTTCCATCCAAATTCTTTTCTCTCCATTTTTCGTCCATAACCAATTAGGCGCAATCTCCATTTTCTCCACAAATTTTCTGTGTTTTTTTTCTTTTTGTGTATTTTCTGCGCTACCAATTAGGTTGTTAATTTTTTTTTCTTAATCAGCCCTCCAAAATTAGCTTTTGGCGCTCCAACAGTAACTTAGGTTATAGCAATATCTCCCTGTATCAAATAATAAAAACAACAAAATACAAATTACCCAATTATAAGGGCATGTAAATAACTCTTTGATTTTACAAAAATATATAATTTATTCGTCTAGATTTTCAATTTGTGTTAATGGTTCTTTATAATTAAAATTCCATCTAAGTAGATAATAAAGATTAATAATTTATTTTCCACATTTATAATTTGACACATAATAAAATCAAATGATGTTTGTTTTCTTTCCTTTTTTTTTTCTCTTTTTTTCTTTGGTCGTCTTCTTTCATTAAACCCCTTTGTTTTCATTTCTCTTTTTCTTCTTTGTTGTAAAACCACATTCGCAAAAAATTACCAGAAGGAAGAGGTCTATGGCATAAATTGATGTAATTGGGGCTTTTTTATGATTTTTTAATTTTTGTGATTTTAGTATAACTTTTTCCTATTTTTTTTATGGTTGATGTAATGCAGATTGTTGCTATGAGATATGAATAACTATTTTTCTCTTATGTGTTATTCCTTATTTTATCTAAAGATTTTAATTATGCATGAACTCTTATTCAAATTGTAATTTGCATTTTAAGTAAATTTATATTTTGTCCATGAATTTGCACTTGCATTTTAGTCCTAAAAAAATTAATTATTAAATATATCCCTTAAAATAAAACCGTACAAACAAATTAATCCCTCCATGCACCCATGGCATGAAAGTAAATGCCAAGTATTAGGGATGCGTTTGATTTTAGGAAATATTTCTTATTTTTATTTCTTGTTTTCATTTTTTAAAAATGATTTTTATTTTCAAATTTTCAAATTTTAGAAAACAAATTTATTTCGATTTATTGTTTTCTATTTTTAAGAAAAGAAAATAATAAAAAAATATTTGATTTATCCATTTTCAATTAATTAAAAGTTTTTAAATTAAATATCGAATAATAAAAAAGAATATAGGTAATTATATTTTTTGAAATAAAAATTATAAATAATAAAATCTTATATATATGATTGTACAAATTTTTAATAATCTTAAATTCATTATACTATTTATTCACAAAAAAAATAAATTAATTCAAATAAGTAACCACTGCTATTTGTTAAAAATAATCATGTGTCTTATAAAAAAAAAGTTATTAAGATTTTATTATTTATAATTTTTGAAATAAAAATTATAAA
>JANHAO010005897.1:0-22044 GCA_026873985.1 Saraca asoca | reverse complement strand
ATCCCAAATACATATTAACATAGCTAGAAACATGACATTTTAGCTCTTAAAATGCTAAGAATGAGGGCAAATAGATGTGTCAAATCTTGTGTTATCAGACACTAAGTCACAACTCTCGTGACCATGAAGACCAAAGGATCTAGCCTCTTCCAACCAGCAGTTTAGGGTGCGAGACCCGTTGGTTGAAGAGTTATTTTAGAAAATGATCTAGTTGAAGGAATGCCTTCATCCTCTGAGTGATCGAGCTCGCTATGAAAAAAGGTCACCACTCTCCAAGGAAATCGAGACTCGGACCTTTCCCCTGAAGCTCAAGGTCCTTACGATTTCGTTGTATAATGGGTACTCTGATCCGTATGATCATCTGGATGCATTCAATGTTCAGATAGACTTGCAAATGATTGACCCCCTGGTCAAATGTCGAGTGTTCCCGGATATGTTAGGAGGCATACCTCAAGCTTAGTTCAAAAGCCTCATGACTTGCTCAATTTGCAATTGGGAAGATTGCCAATAGAAATTCATCGGCCAGTATCGAGCGCTGAAGAGATAGCTTATGCCCCCTGTCATCTCACCATGATCTTTCAGCATAAGCATGAGTCGCTAAAAGACTACATTACTAGGTTTAGGTTAGAAGCCAATTTAGTGGAGAATCCATTTGAAGAAACCATACTGGCAACAATCTCTATGGGACTCTACAAAGATGGAAAGTTATACAAAAGCTTGTACAAGTCCCCGGTGAAAGATCATATCGAGTTTTATGAATGAGCTGCTAAGCAGATCAAGTGGGAAGAAACTTTTAGCTCAAAAAGGTCTGATGAGAAGGATGAGAAGGATGAGAAAGCTGGCTCCTCCCGTAGTAAGAAGAAGGGCAATATGGATCAAGGTGATCACTCTACTGACTAGAATGCAAAGAAGTCCAGAAGGCCTAGAAGTGAACGGCTTCAGCATTCGGCCACCACAAACAGTACGACATCCTATCAGACTCCCAGGATAGGATTTATGCAGCAGAAAGGGACATGGAAGACTTTAGAAGGCCTAGACCTTTGAAGACGTTATTCAAGCAAAGAAATAGAGATGAGTTCTGTGCTTATCACAATGAGGCTAGTCATGGCACCTCGAACTGTTAGGCCTTCAGGAATGCGATTGAAGACCTAATCAAAAGGGGTTGTCTAAAGGAGTATGTTGTGCAACGTATGGGGTAGCAATCCCAGCATTCCCAGTGAGATATCGACCAAGAGCTAAGGGGCTCGATCTGAATTATACATTGATAATGTATCTTAAATTCAAGAATTAATGTAAATGTTTTCCTTTGTCCCTGTCGAAGGATGTTTACTATTTGGCTTGGCACTATTGCCTTCATCCTTCTATTTTGCTCCCTACTATCAAGTGTTTGCAATTCCCGTAGCTTGCATGTGCTCAACTCTTTTAAATCCCTTAAGTAACTTTGTGCCAATTGTGGCCTCTGGTCAGGTTAAGGCCCCCTGGAGCTCATTTTGGAGAAGAATTAACGAAAATTACCAACTTAAGAGCTGAGGCCCCCTAGAGCTCATTCTGGAGATGAATTGACGAAGTAGCCAGCATTGCTGTGTGTTCACTAAGGTGTGAAGGCACTAATAAATACTCAAAATGCCAGCATTGCTGTGTATTTGCTGAGGTGTATAGGCATTAATAAACATTCAAAGTGCCAACATTGTTGTGTACTTGCTGAGGTATGGAGGCACTAATAAACATTCAAAATTCCAGCATTATTGTGTGCTCGCTAAGGTGCTGAGGTACTAATAAATACTCAAAATGCCAGTGTAGCTGCATGCACGCTGAGGCATGGAGATGATAAAAACATACTTACAATACTAGCGTAGCTGCGTGCTCGCTGAGGCATGGAGATACTAGAAACATACTCACAATGCCAGTGTAGCTGTGTGCTCGTTAAGGTGCGAAGGAACTCTTAAACACTTAATGCTAGCATAGCTGTGTGCTCACTGATGCATACAGAATTGACCCAATTATTTGCCTAAGGTAACGAGATCACTGTAATTCACAACTCTCATATGACCAAATGTTCACAGCTCTTGTGTGACCAAATGTTCATGACTCTCATGCGACCTGACATTCGCAGCTCTCGTGCGACTTTCTGTTGGACATAGATCTCATGCGATTTACTTGTACAACATTTATTTATGAGATGTTTTGCTCATGTTTATTGCTTTCAAGAGAATTTGGTTGATTAGCTATTTGAATATTTCATCGTGAGCTACAGAAGTTTGCATTATTGTGAATACAGAAAGTTCAAAACAACATGTAGAAAGTACAAAAGAAGAGTTTATTAAAAAGCTTCAACAAGGTAAAATTACATCAGAAAGCTCAGAATACAAATCAAAAAAAGATGAAAATACAAAATGAAGGCTATAGCTAATTTCTTCTGGAAGAAAGATTGCCGCACAAAGAGAAAGCTCCCACCAATTAGAGGGGCGGCCACTGGGAGGCAAAACCCTTACTGACTAGAGCTCGTGAGCCTAGCTAAGTCCTCAAATTTTTTTATCTAGTGCCTTCCTCAGCACCAAACTCTTCCTCAACTTGACTCTCGTTAATGGAGAGGGAAAAAGCATAGCTACTCCTTATTTGCTCGGCCAGCAGCTCCTCTTTTGATTTGTAAAGAGAGCAGCTCCAGAAGCACCAGGAGCTTGGCCGGTAGGGCAAAAACCTCATGGCAAAGCCGAGAGGACATAATCTGAGATCCGTACTAGATCCCTCCATGTTACTGGAGAAGTTGTATCTTCAAAATGTCTTATGTAATAGACCATACAAACCACGACGGAGAGACAAAATATGACTTAGAGGTGAAATGCGGTTTACAACAAAAATAGTCTAAAAATGATGATGTGACATAAACTAGTCAATAATTCTACTTGATGCTCTAATGAATATTGTATTATACACATAAAGATACTCTAACTGAAATTTCTCCTATTTTAGTAATTATTGTCTTAAATGATTAAAAAATGTTAAAAAAGGCACAACATATTGGCATATGAGTTAAAAGATCAATATTGTTCTTGAATTTTGGGAATCATTATATAAATATTGCTATGTCCATGCTCAAGCAACATTCTAGGACATGATCATCAAGTAATATAATTTCACATTCTAATTTGATTCTAATACGCATTTTGTAAAATTGTTTTATAAGAATAATTGGATTAATACCATGTGAAGGCAACAAAACTAAGATCAATATCTTAACTTCAAAATTAACAACTGAATAACTTTGCAAAATCATTCACTAAAATAGATGTTAAAACATTAATACTAATTTAAGGTAGGACAACCCCAAAAATGTAAAAGGGATTGTACAAAATCTCCCATAAAAAACATAGAGGCTTAGGTATGGCTATCACCATATGCCCTCTTTGGCTCTATTATAGGAGACATGGTAGCCCATTTTACTCTATATATTCTAAAAAGTTGTATCAACCCTTTTTACAAAGTAAGAATACTAATTTTTAACAAAAACCCATCAATATGACTATTACTTTTCACAAGTAGATTTAACTAAAAAAATTTAAACATTCATTATGTTAAGAGATAGGATGGTTAGTTAAAGATATCCTGAGAAGCTCTAACTTGGTGAGCTCTGATTTAGAGGTTGAAAAAGTATTCCTGTAATTCTCAACCTTGGAGACATTGGGTTTTGCTTTTTTAAATCTGAATTCTAGTTTTGATTATTGGGCCTTGATTGATGAATTTCCTTCCTAAAGTAGTATCTAATTTCTTTAAAGTTAGACGCTTTAGACTTCTCCTATATATTTTTCTTAATTTTTTAAAATATATTTTATCATGACAACTAACTTGTAAGTCATTATCATTTTAGCATACAATTAGTTCCATCTCAATATTACAATTCTTGAAGTAGACATTTGCATTATTTTCACTTCTTTCAAAGCTTTGTTGCAGGAGATATGCATCCAATTTTTTGTACTAAGGCTTGTGTTCCTTTTCATTTTTGATTCGTCATCAATCTGGTTGGTTTCATTTTTTACAATCAAATGTATCCTTTCTTTCACATCACATTTCTATCCATCTTAACTAGCAGCTTTATTATAGATAGTATGCTTCAATGCAGTAGCATTGCATTTGTCACAAAAGTTCTTCCAAAGGTTTTACATCTTTAGCTTGAAGTTTAGGATTATTGGATGAATTTCTATTTTGATCTACCAAATCTAGTCCCTAAATAAGTTTCCTTCATTTTGACTCTTTTGGAGGCTACAAAATTTTGCATAGTTGTTTGTTTTGATTATATTGAAAAACTTATGTCTTTCATCTTAAAAGACATCAATTCCAACAAGAGGGATTCAAGGTTATGTTTGACATGTCTTTTATGTATAGTTTGATTGATTGCAAGAACATATAAAATATCGCAATTGAATTTTGTACAAGATGAAGTTTTAATTGAAATGATTCACTTTCCTTTGACATTGATATACTATTGATTGTGAAGTTTTTCTCCAGACTTGTAAGATTTATCCAAATTCTTAGAAATGTTAGTATTATGTGCCATGTGGTTGTTAAAACTATTATCAACCATCCAAACATTTGATTTATAATTTCCTACATAAGATGTTGCAATAAACAATGTTTCCTTTTGTTGTGTATCTTTTTTTTTTGCTACCTTAACTTGTTGAGTCAATTGGTCAGATTTTTTGTTCTTGACTTTTTTAGATGTCCAAATTTTTTACCAACTTTACTGCACTTTGAGCCTAACCCAACAATTATGTTCAAAGTGGCTAGTTTTCCTACTGTGTGAGCATGGAAAGAAATATGATATATTTCCATTATCTTTATCATTTCCTTTTTCCTTTGGCTTTCTTTCTCCATTGATACTTGCTTGCTTTTCTTACAACTTTGTTTGAAAAGCTACTTCTACAAATTTCTCCATCTTCATTGCAATTTTTTCCTCTAAGGCTTGAAAAGGATTTACAAGTACTATTGAACTCAACTTTAAAAGGTATTTTGAGCCTTATAAAGTGGAAATTTTAGCTTTAAACCTCTTTAGAGCACTAACCAAAGCCTTTTATATAATTTTTTCCCAATTAGCTTTGCTCTAAATAGCCTAATTTGGTTTTCCACTCTCATAAGTCTATTTGTGTACTCCTTAATAGTCTATATGTCTTTCATCATGAGAATATCAAACTCCTTTCTTAGTTTTAGGACTTGCATCTTGCTACTCCATTCATTTCCTTGAATGTCCTCATTCAAAATTATCCATGCTTCTTTTATAGAATCACAGTTCATGATCTTGAAAAGGATTTCATTTGCAATACATGATAAAATGAAAACATAGCTTTATATTTTCATTTTGCTTATTATGGTATTTCCTTTGAGCCATAGTAAGAGTTTACAAAAAAAGGAGGTGGATCTCAATTAGTTTTTGATATGACTCAAAGGTCACAAGCTCTTAAATATGCCCTTATCTTGGTAACCTAGAATGCATGAATTCTCCTTGTAAAAATAGAAGGTGAAGGAACTAAAAAATAAATAACTAAATCCATGGAGATACTTTATGAAGTTTTAGGGAATTTTAGGTCTTTTAAAGAAGAGAAGTCTTGTCACTTTTCTCTCTTCACTCACAACCCTTAGAGATCTTTTAAGCTCTACATACCATGTTATAATATCATACAACTACATAAATAACAAAAGAACATAACTACAAAGAGAAAGCACCCATAGAAGGCTCTTGCTTTTGGTGAAACTTATCTCTTTAAATTTTTCATTATATTTCAAAATATATACATACAAGACACAAATGTACAAAGGGAAAAGTTAGCCTAATCCACTCTAGCAATATCAAAAGTCACATCATCTTTTTTTTTTAAAGAACACTTTTCTTATAAAAGACCATCGATATTATTAATACTTTTCATAAGTAAACTTAATTAAACATCAATTAAACAAGGAGATAGGATTATTTAGTTAAAGATATGTCTAGAAACTTTATATTGGTAAGTTGTGATTTAGAGGCAGCAAATGTTTTCCTATATTAAATGATAATTTTTAATGAAAGAATAAGTTAACAATTTGCTCCTTCAAATATAATGAAGCCTTAACATGATCCCTAAAAAATTTATTATTAATTTAGTCCAATTGTTTTCAAAAGTGACACGACATAATCTTTTCATCAAATGTCAAGGTTAAGTCAATAGAGTTTCAACATAGTAATCTAAAATTTGACGTGTTAATTCAATATTTTGCTACCATACCATCTCCATTAAGTGGAAACTTTGATCACTAAAGTCCAATATTATACTTTCTTTTTTAATCACAATCCTTCTTAGGACATTCAAAGCAACAAAGATAGGATCAACTATGAGGGTTGCTATAACAAGGATGAATGACCACCTTAGTTTATAAATCTAATGTAGATTAACATGTTAAATAAGAACACAATGGCATAAAATAAACTAATCCATCGTTATGATTGTTCCTGTTCCAATTTGGATCTTCCACATGGCATAGTCATAACCATTTGCTACATGTGGAGCCATCAACATAATACTTTCATTAATTGCTTAAACCACTCTTCCGTAATGTGATAAATGACTACTATCAACAAACAATGTGCATGAATTTTGCCTCAGATAACCTCACAATTCACCCTTTAGTATGCGTGAATATACCTTATCAAAAGCACTTTTCTATTAATGTGCAAGAATGTGCTTGAAACAACCTTATGGTCCACTTCAACCATACGTCTATGATTTTAGCGTGTAGTACAACTGCAACTGCTCACATACAACTGTGGCGTATAGTAACCAACAACTTGCTTATGATTTTACATGTGGTCTCATCCCAACTACTTGTCTATGATTGTTATTGTAGCAACCAACCTTTCTTGCAATTCTAGCTTGGTCTTGTATTAAGCAACGATTATAATGCACAAGCTCTCACTTTTCAACATTGCCTGCTTTGATAAACAATCTTAAGAGTTTTATGCCAATGTGTCAGCTATCTAGTGAGATGCCTTGGCTTGGATAGAGGTCATCCACAAGAAGTGAGTCATGCTCCTTCCTACCTTCGCAAGAATCTCCAAAAAGTAGTGGCTTAGTGGGATTGATATGAGGATATTATCTAGTGGTTAGGAAGGGAGAAAAATCGCTCTTCCTAAGACCTCTTGATATAACTAAATGAAGTCTGCATTGGACCTAGAGCACGTACATTCCAAAAAGGGACTTTATAAGACACGAATAATAATCCCCACTTAGCCTTAAATCTTACCTTAGGCTTAACCCATGCATAAACCCTATCCATGCTGACCAACCTCATCATGCACATTATTTTAACATTATAGTGACTAAACTTCACATCTAATCCTTATATCATGTTGACCAACCTCACCTTCATTCACCCCATTTTAACATTGATTCGTTGATATGGTCCATTGGTATTAAAAGTACCATAATGGTTTGGTGCAATAAATATCCTTCAAAGTCATAACAATTGTAATATTCCCACCTTTCTTTTCGATAACTATTGTAGCACATGTCTAGTACTAAAAATCTTATTAATTACCTCTTCCATTATACAAACTCATTTTTACCACAACCCAATACAAACTAGAAGGACACATATATTAGAAAAGACAAAGAGAAAAAATCCCAAGAGACTAGAAAGGCTAAGATCAGTAAAGAATCCCTAGCACCATATTTAAGCACACTCTAGAAACACCAAACACCTAGCCCTGTAATCCAAACCCCCTATATTGCATATCATCACCACCCATATTAACCGATAAATCAACCTAAGCATTGGTATATCTCTAAAAATTACGGATTTCATGTTTACCTCTTTTAACTTTCGGATTCCATGGTGGAAGCTTTGTTACCTTGGCTTAGATAACGAATCATGTATATACGAACTCACCCACATTCTTGATTTCTAAATATATCTCTTGGTGGTTGTAGAGTGCTATTAAAGTCCTCCACGGCTAAAATTACACATCTCAAGTCTCATAAGCCTTATATAATGTGTCTGAGAGTAAAACCGTGATCGTAGGAGAGCAAAAATGATATTTTTTTTGTGGTTATTTTTAGAGAGCATGAATTTTCTTGTATATTCTAAAAAAAATTATCTCTTTAAAAGCTATATGTGAGACCTGATCTCAACTAGACTAGAATTCCTTAAATTAAGGAGTTATTATCTACAAATGCACATGTAGATAATGTGCTAAAAAATAAACAACCATAACATAAATCCATTGAGGATTTATCTTTTTATTTATTTTAAATAATTATTTAAACAAATCAAATAATTAATGAATAATGGGATTAAAATTAATCTCGTGTAGCATGTCCATGTGAATGCATCACATGTCAAGCAACACTGAGAATCATCACCAAGTCATAGGTGTCGGTTTATCCATGTGCATCTTCTCTATCCATTCA
The DNA here is from genome assembly GCA_026873985.1 of Saraca asoca. NCBI lineage: Eukaryota > Viridiplantae > Streptophyta > Magnoliopsida > Fabales > Fabaceae > Saraca > Saraca asoca. The sequence goes on along the minus strand of JANHAO010005897.1, from coordinate 13,612 downwards.
ACAAACTTCTCCTAAGATTTTTATCCTTTCCCATCCCAAAGCTACTCTATTGTTGGACTTTTATATGTCATAGTTACACCACACCTTCAATCTTCTCATGAACCCTTCCCCTATACAATGATCAACCCTATTTGATGAATGGATTCTTCTAAGCGATTTTTGAAAATGTTTAAATTAAATTTAGAGTAAAATTTTTTCAAGAATCAAGTTGAAACATCATGTATTTTTCAATTGCTAAATAGTTAATTAGTTCAATCTCAAAAAAGTTACATCACCTTTTTCTATCGAAAAGGGGCACACTTTTCTTACTAAAATCTATTCATACTAGTACTAACTGTTCATTAGTAAACTTAATTGAACAGTTTAGCAAAATTAGGAGATGGGATGTCTTAGGTAAAAGCTATGCTGAGAAACTTCAATATGGTGAGCCATGGTTTAGAAGTTGTAAAAGACATTCGTGTATTAAATAAGAATATAAAAGAACAAAATAAATATTCTAATAGAAACAAACAATTATATTCTATATAGCCAAAAAATTATCTCTTCAGATTTCTCCTATCTTGAAATGAGCACTTAAAACAATTTTGCTCTCAAGTCATATATTCTAATATCATTTGTTAGTGTTGGAAACAAAATTTTGCCCAACAGGTAGAACATATAAGTTGAGATGAATTCCTTTTCAAGGGGTACCAATTTGAATTTGTCTTAATATTCACAAAATTAAGGTAATTGAAGATGAAAATTTAAAATTAACTCATATTATTTACTATCAAAGAAAAAAACATGCACACAGGGATGTAAATGCAAGTGGCAATTAATAATGTCATCGAACCAAGACATAAATGGCGTATACAATTCCTGGTAAGTATCCCAGGAAGCTCAACACTAGATCTATCCAGAATTCCACCTGCATTTCCAATTACAGGGAAAATTGAAAATGATAATCAACAAAATAAGATAAGAAAAATTAATTTGAGAAGGTTTTGGGAATAAAAAAGAGAGAGGATATACTTGAAAGCCATATCGCAAGAAAACTCCTACAGGTGGTAGAAATATTGCCAAAATCACTTGCAAGAAAGTCTCTGAACCCATTATTTTCCTCTCTTGATTCAATACAGCTAAACTTTTGTGTTAGAAAATGAAAATAACAGGAGAGTACCTAAAATTAGTCAGAATGAAGGATATTCGGCATTTAGAATGCCATGTGTATTTGAACTTTGCCCGTGCGCCTTTTTATCGATTATATTGGTTTTCCCTTTTGATTCGTGGTATGGAGGGCATGAATCAATTGATTCATTGATTTGTAATTTTTTTATATGTAATATAAAGTTCGTATAAATTTGTATTTTTTTTATAAAATACTATAAGATTCTATATATGTAACAAATTATAATTTTGGTAAAAAAAAAAAGCTTGTAACAGTTGTGAATAAGTATTGTAGCATTGCCCTTGCAAAAATACATCAGTCTCTAAACAAGAAAACAAAACCATATAAGATTGTAGAAGCAGTATGATATTAATTGGCATACAAATAAAATGGGGAAAGATGCAAAATAATAATAATAAAAAAAGCCTCTTTAATTTTAGGTGGTTGGCTTTTGTTTTTTCTAATTTTAGAAATTTAGAATTGAAATCTTGAATTACGCAAAATTTTGAAATTTTTATATATTTTTAGTTAATCATTTTATTTAATTACATAATTTTTTATAAATTTTTAAACAAGTAACACAATATCATTAGATGTGACTTCATTATGTCATTTTATACTTAATTTTTATGTTATATAATTAATTAAAATTAAATTGGATATATAAATTTCTTGCCAAAATCTGAAAATATTGGAGAGTAAAGCTATCAAATCAGAGAAAGAGCTTCCACAAGGAAATTTTTAAACAGAGATCAAAGTAACAAGACAAGTACAAATAATTCCTTTACTTAATCAAAGTAAGACGGATCTCTCACACACACAACTGTGAGGTGCCTTTCAGAGTGGTTATCAAAGCAAGCTTGTAGATATGTTCATTACAACATCGGATGATGATATACTGACCTCTGGTACGTATCAGCTCCAAAGGCACTAAGACATGCTCATTCACAAAGAAGTGATGGAGCATGCCACATTTAACTTTGGTTGGTGGGAGCTGCTGCTAAGCATACATATGTGGATTTTATAGGCCATGAATTGTAGGTCTCCATATATATATATATATAGGGTGTACTCAATTAATAGCATTTCTTAGTCTAAATTGCTCTAATGCTTCTAGGAATCCAGTGCTCAAAATTACCCATTGGATGCTAAACAAGTGTAGCCACATGCATTTGTAATGCTTTAAACATGTATAAAGTGCAACCTCACCATCATTACAAGGCAAGACAAAAGTTTAGGACACTAAAAAAAAAAGAGGGAAAAAAGTAACATTGTCACATATCAAGTTCACAGTTTTATGTTTGACCCACACCAAAGTTTAGAAAGAATATCTCTTGGTACTTTCATCAACCAAAGTATATGGGCATGTGGTCCTTCTGATTAATTATGGTAGGAATTTGCAAATTGAAGTCCCATTAGATAAAGATTAAAAAATCTCAGTAGGTTTCTACTGAATAACCAGAAAGAAACAGAGAATATTAAATCTATGCTAAATCAAGTGCAAGTATGTGCTGGGGGTGGGAGGAGTCAAGGACTAAAAAGACAATATCAAAAACTATAATGGCAATTATAGTTTTAAATTGTGATATGCAATCACAATTTGGTGCAATCATACTTTCGCAACATCTGCAAAATACCAACATGATTACAACCACGGCTACAATCGTAATTTAATTTTTTTCTGAAACAATGAACTAGCTCTCAACTAGGTTTATCTGAGACAGATTCAAAGAAACCATTTGGCATACTGGCCACCTCCACCTGGTTCATTATTTTTTTTTTCATTTGAGTATATACTTCCATAAATTTTTATAAATGAAATGGCCAAGAATGAAGCCATGCTTGCCAGGATTCAATAAAAAACAAAGCAGAAAGATTTCGGGTCTTTTCAAGAGGGTGTAGTTTCTAAGAATTGGCTGAAACTGATACAAAATCCTCTAAAATAAAATGCAGAACAAGCAAGGACAAGAGAAATATGCTGAAACTGATACAAAATTCTCTAAAATGAAAATTATGCGTAGTACCCTTTTCTTTAAGAGGAAAGCAATTGTAATACAATGAGAGCAAACTCATCTCATACACAAATTCACTCCTCTTTATTAGAACAACGTAAATGCTAATACATATAGAGCCATCAACTTGATGGCATGGAGATCTAACTTATATTACTAGGGAATAAAGAACTTTCAGACTTAGAAATTGAATCCCCCACTTCTTCAAGATTAATTGGTGCATCTTCATTTGGAGTACTCCCACCTTCCTAATGGAATTTCCTAAAAGAAGACATGCTGCATGTTAGCCAAAGAAGATTTCTCAATTTTTAACACTATATAATCATATCTCAAGTAAAGATTCATTTCTGAATCTTACTAATCTCAGCAGTAATCAGTAGTTTCTGACTAATACTCAACATAAAATTGAGGTGCTAAAAATGTGCTTCTAACTTATAAGAACTCCAATCTAGAGAGACTAACTTTCAGATAGAGTAAATAGAACTATAACTATTAAGAAGAAAACAGCTTATCTATGATTTGGGAACATTTCTATAGTTCCATTATTGTAATTCGAACATAATAGAACATTTCTTGATCTTGGTGAGTTACAAAAATAAGTTAAATTACTAAATCAGAAATTAAACCTACTCTTGGTATTCCTTTAACTCCTGCTTCCCCTAATGTTTTGCGGCAAGCAACTTCTATGACAGTTTCATCATCTTCCCACCCACCCTGACAGGACAACAAAGTGGAAGTATTATACTTTGATTTATGAAGGCCAATAATTGTTATAATAATTAGAAGAGAAAAATGATTCAGTCAAACTCAAGTAAGTACATTTGGAAAAACAAGGTCATCGCGGTTCGGTGAAGCAACCATAAGAACTTCTATTATGTCCTCTGCATCTCCTTCCTCTTGATGATTACTTTCCCTCCTATATCTATAGGGAATAGAACTGTTTGTATGGAGGAAAAAGTAACATTATGCAAGCAAATCCTATATAGATGTTAGGAAACTGTTGAGCCTATATCTGAATGTTCAATATTACTTATTCACTTAATCTGTATATGCAAATCTCTGAGACAGAAAACTATTTTTCTGTTCCTTTTAGGCCTAGTTCATTCACAAAGCATTCTTGATTGAAGATAAGTAATACTTCTATTCAGGTTGCATTTGGAAAACTTTCTTCAACAGAAGGTATTTGATTGTGATTATATCAGCTTTTATCAATATATCATGGAATCATTTCTCAGTTAAATGCTAAGAGGAGTTACTTCAAATTCCTTCCTTTCTAAAGTTGCCATAAAATCATTAACTAAAAAAAGGCCAAAATGAAAAATATTTACTACCAAATCCATGCATTATAATGCAACCTTATGGATGAAGTTCCTTTTGAAGCATGATTCTTATGCTATACATGATTTTTATTCCTTTTTTACTTGGATTAAAAAAATGGTATACATAGACTTTAACTTCATGCATCCTACTCCACTTGATTATAGTGAATTTATATAATTCTTTACTTTTTATTTTCAAGTTTCTCATTACATTTGAATTCATGATAGATGTCTTCATCCAGTTGATCCTTCCAAGAAGGTAGGGGAAGCTGTAGCAGAGTGGGCCTTAGTGTTGTAGTTGGGAGAGGAGGTTGAGGTGGATGCACTAGTGTTATTGTTACCTAGCTAGCACCTTGATAGCATCCTTATCACCATTGTAATGTAGCCACTCCAATAACAATCATAGTTGCAGTAGTACCTACCACCACCATCACAGCCACAACAACAACCACCACAAGCATAGTTGCAATCACTGCCATCGCCACAACCATAGTCACAATTGCATATGTAGTTGCCTCTATTTGATTGGTCTCAACAATAGACTCAAGGATTGCATCCTCACTAGCAGCAACCCCTTAACCTTCCATGGGGTAAGTATGCAGATGGTAGGGTGTGGGTTCACCTAGAAAACAATTCGTAAATATCTTCTTTCATCTTATGAATTTATGATTTTTTTTATCATGTTTACCAACTTAATCTTTGATATATGTATATATATATCTATTTATTTTTCAATGTTTCTTTTTTATTTCGATTCGAAGCCTGATTGCTACAAGACCTAACAACCGAGGGATATCACCAAGTGTATACAAGCATGACTTGATGATGTATCCACTACATATACCTGTCTGTTTGATACACTACAAAGCCATTGGTTTGCCTCCTAGTTGGCAAGTATTTTATCCATATTTTATAAGTATTAAAGTTTTTACTATATAATTACATATTTTAGACTGAATGCAATCCTCCTACAAGGAGAAGCTTAAGGTGGATCACTTAATAAAAAAGAATTATGAGCACAAGGCCAATTGCAACTATAAAGGTATGGTGGACCTTTCATTGATTACTTTGGAATATAAGATTTTCTTTATTTGTAACCTTTCATTCTTCTAATAATATTTTCTTATTCTATAAAATAAATAAAGGTATGATGGACGATACCAAAAGGCAGCTGCCTGACAAGCCCTACTGAATTAGGGATGTGATATTTAAAGGTATCCTAAATGAGTGGAACAAGGACAATTTCAAGAAGTAGGAGATAGGTAAAAAAAAATTGTACATTCATCACTTGTGGTTCTTTGCATACTTGGGGGCCTTAATGTCTGATCATAATAAGAAGCTAGTAAGTAAAAAATTAATTTTATTCATTGAGTTGTGTTGTTTGGTTAAAGTAACATAATATGTTATTAGTGTCATTAAATGCAAATAGAGTTGGGATGTCCCTTACTAGTGGCGAGCTCTTCTTGCCTACCCACCTAATTAAGTGTACATAGGACTTTGTTGATGAGTAGTCTACACAGAGATATGTAAGTCATCATAGCTTCACCATAGTTTATGTATTATTATTTAAATATTTTTTTACACCATATCAATGCATTAACATTTATGTAGCTGGACTATAAGCAGCTCATGGAGGACGCTCATTGCAGTCTTTAGTAACACCCAACGAGGATGGGAATAGTGATTGCCAGCATTGTTGATATATAATATGTCCCCTAGGACATTAATAAAGTTCCTTGAGTTTTGTGTCCTCCTACAAGGCACCTAATCCAAATAGTCTGTCACCATGTGAAAAAATAGTTCCATGAACATACATCTCCAAGTGCAAATAGATCCTCCAATGTCCACCTTATTATGCCAGTTAGTAAACATAATCATCCTTTAAATTTCCTTTGGTCTATCTATGGTTATCTTACCCTTTCTAATTTTTTGGCCTCTTATTATCCTATTTCATATTAATTTATTTATTACCATATAATAGTTAAATTGATTTTGAAAATATTCATATTAATAAATTTGATTTAGGGCTATATTCTAAGCCTTCCCGCTCCTTGCATACATACATTTGGCACATAAAAGAAATATATCTAATAATTCTATTTGATTATTAGGTTTAAGACATTTATCTAATCTCCTTCTAGTTATCCTGAAATAAGACGAAGCTAGTAGAGTAGAAAACACACTCATCTTAGTTAGAGAGAATTCTCCTAAGCCTAACCTTAGAGCCCTTACCTAGTTTTTACTTGAGCCTTTGATTGTTGGAGAAATTGCAACAATCGAAGAGAAAAATCAAAGACTAAGGAAGAAAATGAACTTAAGAAAAGAATTTGAAATTTTTATATCAAAACCCTTACCTTAGGTTCACACCCTTGTAGAGTGCCCAACCAAAACCTTTTTTAGTTGAGCAATGCTCTCTAGGAGCTACTCAATTGCAAATAACAGTTATGGAAAATGTCATAGGGGTTGCTCCTTATATAGGGTTGTTGAGGCTGTTGATTGACCTCATAAAATGCTACTAATTGATTAACCAACTCTAGGACTTGATTGACCAATTGGTTTAGGTTTTGAGGCCAGACTTGGCCTGAAACCTTGGTCTAACCCGTCATGTGGTTCCATTTTTGCTTGAGTTTTGATTTCAAAAATTTACTCTAACTTATTTGTACTACTCTGGATTGTCCTAGTCTAATTCTATCCTTAAGGGGTGTTATAGACATCAATTTGGTTGGAGGTAGTTGAGGGTAGAAATAAAAAAGGCCACATGTATGGAATAGGTTCAAAAGCTCATTCCATGATCGATGCTATCACCCCTAACATATCCTAGTTTGATTTATAGCCACAAGCTGAGAGTTGCAGTAGGAGTTAGTAATGGCGAGAGCAAAAATTATCCAAGAAAATAGGGTAATGGATTCTCAATAGTGCCAAATTGAGAATCATACTCAGATGCTATAAGACTTATTCATGAGGATGGGGCCTCATACATGCCTCCTTCCATGGCAAATGTGCAGTAGCTACCCTCCGAGGAGCCTCATGATGAGTGGGATAATGGCTAGCGGATTGCGGATGATGCAAATCACCTTCATTAGACTTGATTTACATTTTTTTTATGATTACCATATGGAGATTTTGTCTATTGTATGCATTTTTGATTGATTTAATTGACTTTATTTCACATATAATTGGTTTTTACATTAATTTCATTCATATTAATTGAATTTGATAATTTTAGTTTTTGGTGTATAAAATATTGTGAATGTAAAATCTCTACTGGCTTAAATGTGTTTAAATAAGATTATTCACAGGTTAAATGGAATGGAGTGGGTTGGGATAAAACAAAACAACATAAGACCTATAATACTTTAGCTAGTGATCAATCTAGCAATGGACTGGCCTATAATACTCTAGTTAGTGTTTTTAAGGGCATGTAACACAAATATGGTATGGTCACACTTTAAGTTTTCCCTTGTTTGTTGTGCTAGTGTATGCTAATTTTTTTTTACTATTTTATCATGCAAGGTAGGTAAGTGATATGAAACGGGTAGTTATGTTTTGGCATTTTTTAGACCTTAAGGTCAAGATGACCTACTTGAAGTAGCCTATATATACTATCTTCCATTATCCCTTATATGGTATTTGAATGTGTTATGTTTAGTATAAATTACAATAAGGAGAATGGTATACTAGTTTGCATAGGGATGATGGCCTATAAGAAAGGAAACTATGTTAGAAATCCAAGAAACAAAAATCCATTGTTAGGTTAAATGAATATGTTAAAATATGATGACAGAGTGGCTAAGTGGTATGTAGTAAACTAATAGTAAATCAAAAGTGTATGACTAGAATAATGAGTATGATTGGGACGTAAGGAATAACAAGCTAATATGTATAGAGATTTGTAAGGAATTAGAGGTATATTTGTTTGGATATGTTTGGAATGATGATAATAAGTAAAATGCTAATATATATACACACACACACATGTATGTATGTATGTATGTATGTATGTATGTATGTATGTATGTATGTATGTATGTATGTAAGAAGGGTTCTTGGGGTTAGAGATATAAGTGCAGAAAATGGGATTTTTGCTAAAGATGATATGCTAAGTTGAAAAGTAAGTACTCCAACTGAGGGTTATTAAGAAGGGCAAAGGGAATCAGGAATGGGTCTCTTTTTGAGAGAGAGAAGGGTTGTATGAGGATGAAAGAGATAGTGAGGTTACTCTTAGGTTAAAGGTTAGGATTCTAGGTTTCAGGTGGTTATTTCATACACAAGGTCTAAATGTTCCTGGGTTGAGGGTAAGGATTTGGGTTTCATGTGGTAAAAACCCTAGGGTTAACCTGACTAGATTCGAACACGGATTTGATAGGGTAGCTAGTTGATCATAGGGATGGTCTGTTAGGGTGGACTAGCTAGTCGACTGGTTCTTAAAGAGCGATTGATCAGCTGGTATCAAGTTAGACAAAACCTAATGCATGAAATTTGAAGTCATAAAATCTTAGTGCAGTTGGGCATTAGCCAGGGCTAAAACCTTGTCAGGAAGAATGTTAATGTAGTCTACAATCCAAAAATGAATCAAGGTAAAATTGACCAAACCAATTATGTTTTTGACTTCCTTTAATTTCATCTAGCTAGGTGTTTTATATGAAAATTAATCAGTTAAGTTGACTTCATCAAAGTACTTGTTACTTTGCATCTAGGCCTAAACTAGAGGCCAGATGTAATACTAGAGATAGGCTCATACATTTCATGATGTGAAGAATTTATATTGTCACAATGCCCCCAATGCGCAATGCAGATTATAGCATGAGATTAAAGGTGTGAAATGCAAATTTAAAGGATGCGTGAATTCGAACAGGTAAAAGGAGTCACCGCCAATCATTTTTAGTAGTGCAATTGGAACACCAAAATAAGGCCTATGTAAGTCAGAGTTTGGGTTTGAGGGTTAATTATGTGCAGGGAAGATATTAGCACCCTACGACATTCGTTCATAATATTTTTCCTAATGCTATCTTTCTTTGAAAATTTATTGGTTTGTTAAAAAATATACAAATATATATTTATTTATATATTTTTTTATATTCAATCTTGCTTTACATAATATTAAAAATGATATATGACTTAAACAAGTATGAGTGACTAAAGGAGTCATTGATTCTTGGGGCATGCTAATATGTTTACAACAACGAAAATTAAGCAATAGTAAAAAAATGAACTTATTTTAAAAAAAAATTCAATTTTGTAATCTAGAAAAATTGTAGTGCAAGATAAATTCATTTTTTCTTTGAAGAGAGTACCACTTAATTAATGTTGAAATAATACTAATATCTTCCAATTTCATTTGGCTTTAAAAATTTTAAGGAAAAACTAATTTGAAACAAATTAAGAAGCTTAATATATTTAGAGTCAAAATTTTCCAACTTTATAGTTGAATTTTGATAAAATAAATGCCTCGAGATTATTGAAAGCCATCATAAACACACAATTAAATCCCTCAATTTTGATCTGTTATAGGGTGATTTTGATTTTTGCACATGACAGATTTAAAATAATGTATAAAGTGAGGTTTGACTATAATATATTATTAAGATTATGAGTGGTGTTTAATTTAATAATAATACAAAAATTAAGTAAAAAATATAATTTCACGATATATTGCATAAATTTTATTAATTTAATGGGTCATATTAATTTATTAATTTAATTAACATATTAAATTTGTCCAACTTCACAGTCAAAATTATACAAAGGAAAGTACCTCAAGAATAGTGGGAGCCGTGTTTATTACACCTACAACTGAACTTCCTAACTTTTATCTATTGTTGACAAAACTTTATTATTTTTTAGGTCGAAAGAGTGCATGTAATAAAATGAAATATTTTAAAATATAGAGCATATAAATAATGATTTCACGTGTAAATAAAAACTAAAATATATTGTTCAAAAAATTATGTACTTTTGTGATTTACTTTTTACTTGATTTCTCTTGAATGTAAGTTATTTTCTCTAGTTTACAGGTTGTTCATTAATTATCATTGGGTCTTAGGTTGCTTGGAAAAGGTTAAGTTGCATAAGGAAGCTTACTTTGGGAAATTTTCTTGGCTTAGAAAAGAAGTTGATGATAGTGGAGACTTGCAATTATAGACTCAACATTCTCAATTAATTATTTTTTTGGTCTGATATATTTTCCTTGTATAAAGTATACTGAACTTTCTTAATAGTTTTTTCTTGGTATCTTTATATCTAGCTTAAAAAAATGTTGTTTTATGAGTGATATTTTTATAATTTTTTTCTTTTACTAAAATAATAAAAAAATAAAAATTAACGAATTTTTTTGTCTTGAAAGTTTAGTGTTAAACCCAGACAAAATTGAGTGTCTACACATATGACTAAGTAAGTGGGATTCTACCTTTTTGGCTCCCTTTTTATATAAAAATCTATATTTTAAAAACACCCCAAATATATTTTGATTGTTAGGAGTTAGGAATGCGGTTAGAGAATTAGCCTATTAGAATTAGGCCCAAATTAATGAAAGTAAGAGTTGTGAATTGTATGAGACTTGACTAGGTCATAAGATTATGGATTGGGTAAGAAATAAACTTAGAATGTAAGATTTGATAAATTCAAGGTTAGGCTAGAATGCATATAGGAAGGTAGATTCAGGCTAAACCGAGTAAATTGATTTCCTATGTGATTATATGATTGGTTGATTTATGTATGAAATGGGCTATAGCAAGAGAATGTAAAAATGGTATAAATTATGGATTAATCTGGAAATCTCAACTTTGCATATGCATATAGGTATAAATGTTATGAACTTATATAATATTATGGAAAGTTTTATTCTATGATTTAGAAAATTATGATTTATGAACTTTAATTTTATTTTTCTAAAAAATATTTATTAAAATTTCTTATGTTTATGAAAATTATTAACATTGTTATTTTTCTGAAAACAACAAAATTATTATTTTAAGCTTTATATTTTTATTATTTCTATTCTACATTTGGTTTGAAGTAAATATTATTTTCCAAAAGGACACATGTTTATTCTTTTATTAAAAAAAAAGAATTTCTTCTAAGAAAAATTGTTTTAAATTTTAATTTCATTGCATCATCTAAGAAGCATTATAAAGGATAGTAATAAAGAGAATGTTTATGGAGTTGACATGTGAAAGCAATATCCACAATTATTTGGAAAGAGATTAATATAAGAATTAGTAGTTATTTTGGCACACTTATTGACAATATTTCAATTTTGAGAATGAATTGTTTTTAAGGGGGAGAATTGTAATACCCCGAATAATAATAATATCAATTTTTGGTAATAAAATAAGGAAAATAAAATTTTGAAGAATTCAAAATTATAGATTTGAAGTTATGAGAGACTTAGATATAGTAGAAATTGAAAATATGAAATTTTGAGGATTTATTTCTATAAAACTTTGAAGATATTGAAGTAGGGTTACAAATATCAATTGAGAATGAAATTAGAGCAGTTACAAAGGTATATAATTTAACTAATTTATATTAAAATTTTGTGATCATTAGAGATTGGCAAGTATGTTAAATTTGACTTCAAAATGGGAGAAATAGGAAAGTTACTAAAAGGGGAAAATGGTTGACTTGAAGTTATTGGGATGTTGACCAAGTTTTCCCATTTTACCCTCCAATTAGCAGGCTCCCCTTTCTTTTTCATTGGACTTCAGCTTAATGAAGTCATGCAAACTTCTTCATCTTCTTCCTCAAGCTTTCAACTCTCTTTACAAGTAAGCTCATCAACTTTTCCTATTATTTTCTCAAATTTTTGCTGCTAAATCTTCTCTTCTTCCTCTTTGATTTGATAACAAAATTATATTGATTTACTGGGTAAAACTTCAAAAATGAATTTTTAAAAATTTTCTGTTACTGTTCATATCACTATTTAACCTATGAATTAACATGGTTTTTCTGAGGTTTCAGAGCTTGAATATGTTAGATCTATTAAATTGAATCAAAATCTAATATATAAGCTTAGTTAAAGAGAAAAATCTTTGGAAAAGTGTGGGAGCTAATAGACTCTTCTTTGTGTTCTTGAAGAGCATAGATAGATTTAGTGTGTTTAGCTACACCCTTGTATTCCCAACTAGCAAGGTGAATTTTTCTTAGCATTCTTGTGAATTAATATATGTTTCTTGATTGTGATTTGTTGAATAAATGAAGATGGTTGATGAAAATGGGTTATGTGATTATGAAGTATGATTTATGATTAAATGTTTCATTCTATGAACTAATTAGTTAATGATTGAAATGAATGGGTTTTGTGTATGTTTAAGCCAATAAAACATGTTGAAATAAGGTCTTGTGGTGAGGTTTTACCTTATAAGTAGCTTCCCCTATTTTTTTGCTATTTGTATGCAAAATTTGCTCATGTGATTGCACCATTTTGAACTAAATCCGTGATCATGCTTGTAGAAACCTAGTAGTTTTTTCTTGACTAATTCGAATCGAATTTTGAACTAAAATTTGATGATTTGAATCAACCTTCTATGTCTTTTTTTTTTATTCTAATCATGATTCTCATCATGGTTGCAATTAAAATTCTCAAAAGTTTTCAAAATTTAGCAAGCAAACTTGCATTTTTAACTACATTTCCTCGAGTTAAATTGAGCTCTTCACAAATAAATTCTCTGATTTGAATCATGATCATGCTTGTCTTCTTCAATGGTTCTAATTGTGATCCTAATTGCATTTTTAGCAAATTTCTTATTACTTAATTAATGTCTATTTCTCCTAATTTTATTCTAAATTCCTTAAATTACTTTTATAATGAATCTAAATAACTCAATCATAATAAATAGAGTTTATAAAAAAAAATGAATCCCAAGTTAGTTAAAAGGAATGGAAGTATTATCTATGCAAGAGTATCCAATTAATGAATTTATTAACCAAAGTAATTATGAGACCAGAAAGTATGAAGATAATAATGAATGACTAATGATGAACCTGAAATATTGAATATTATGTGATATTGTGATGTCATGATTATTGTTGGAATTGTAATCATTTGCATTAAATGATTATTTGGCTTAAAGCTTGTTTATGTATAAGAATGGGAATGAATTATTGTATTTATTGTGAATACCATGATTATATAA
>JANHAO010005896.1:0-22072 GCA_026873985.1 Saraca asoca | reverse complement strand
AATAAAATCAGCCCTATTCTTAGGCCCATGAGAACCCAACTTATGCTTCCTTCTCTTGTATACTTGGGCTAAGGGTGTATCAGAATCTAATGATACATCCACGTTGTGAGATTTATGAAAGCCTCGAACTTGTGAGAGTTATGATCCACGACTTTTTCAATTTTGCGGAAAAGTTTCTTGTAAAAATGTAGTGTTCACACACTTTTTACACTTCTGAAAGAGGTGTGGAATCTGCAGTGTTAACAATTTTCAGATTGAGGGTTTTATGATGAATTTTTTAAATGTGTAGCTGGCAATTTTGCGTCACACCACCTTTCATCCGAAATATTACGTAAGTAGAAGATTCTTATTTGATCACAGTCGAAAGTATAGAATCATTGGCCCAAATTCAAATATTAATTACAAATCAAGCAGAAGACTGCATGTGTCAGAACTGTATGCATTCCTAAATATCTTGTTGGAAACTAAGCATTTGACAAAACGAGAATCACATATTCAATGGAGAAAAATAACGAGACAATTAGCAAACCGAAAATGATTTTGAAATTAAGTCTACTCATCTTTATTTGTATTTAGGTTCATTGGAGGCTAAACAAGAAGGGGTAGTTTATTCTCTCCTATAATCCTACCCTGTCAAAACTCACAAGTGGAATTTGAACAGGGATCTCTAAGATGGATTGCTTTTATGTTTTATTTTTTGAGATAAAGAAGAAAAATACATATTGAATATGGAATAAGCTTAATGAATGAAGAGGCCATAACATGCCAAGTATCATCTGAAGATATTCCATTTTCTAGTCGTCCATGCTAATGATACACCTTATTCCCTCCCCTTTCAACATCAGATCAAATGCCTTGTTGATATCAGAGAATGGAACTCTGTGAGTTATAAATTTGTCCAACTCCAACTTCTGCAAGAAATCAAAAAAAGTAAAGGATATGTGAGTGAGTACATTTAGCATATACTTTGTCTACATATTTTTGTCATGAGGTTTTGTAAGAATTGTGCATGTAATTGCATGAACAATCTTAATCACCTTGTTCATATACATTTCAACAACAGATGGAAGGTCGGTCCTCGGTTTGTAATTTCCAAAGAAAGTTCCTTTGAGCGTTCTTTCATTGAGCACGTTAATCGGCTTTGTCATGAAAACTGCTTCCTTACTAGGCACACCAACAAGAACAGCCACACCCCAACCCTACAGGATTCGATCAAAACAATTAGGAATGTAGCCACAACCAAAATTTGAGCTTTATCGTATAATGAGTTGTTATGACAAATATATGTACATGAACAGGAATGAAAAATGAGTTTCAGCAAACAATCATGATCTAATGCTTAAGCCATATATTAATCAGAGAAAACTTCAAGCAAGGCTGCATATGTTAATCAGGAGTTTCAATTGTAAACCCAACAAAACTATTCTAAATTGTGATCTTGAGATGAATATATGCTGTGATTATTTGACAATATATGGCTTACATCATGAACACATTCAAAAGCGGAGATCATGGCATTGATGTTTCCAGTGCACTCTACACTCCGGTCCACTCCACCGTTGGTCATATCTGCAATCACCTGTTATTCAAAATGATGATTTTAGACAGTTACGATCATGCAGAGAGGAACATAAATTTTTACTTTTGATGAAGAATATCTACTTGTTGAACTGGTATATCATAATCCTTAGGGTTCACAAACTCAGTTACTCCGAATTTCTTGGCTGGCACCCAGAAAGAGAAAAAAAAAAAAAAAATGAAACCAAGAAACAGTCAGCTTCAAAGTTTCCTTGGAATCTACTTGAAGTTATATTAGAGTTTATTGGAGTATAAAGACCAGATGCTACCTTCCTGGAACCTATTCGGGTTCAAATCAACTCCAATGATCGTAGATGCCCCAGCTATTCTAGCGCCCTCAGCAGCCTAATATCATAGAATGAAGATGAGAACTGTTCAATTGTGAAATGCAGAAAAAAGAAATTAGAGACTGAAAAGGGTCATTTTTGCAAACATACAGCAAGGCCAACAGCTCCAAGGCCAAAGATTGCCACAGAAGCACCCTTCTTTGGTTTTGCTACATTCAGAGTTGCTCCTAATCCTGAAATTTGAAAAAAAAAAAAATGATTGTTTTGCACAAATGGATCATTGAGAAACTTATCATTTGTTTGGAAGAAGGGAAAGATAAGGAAAGGAAAAATGAAAACATAACACTCCATTTCCATTCCTTCCCCTCCATTTTCTGTACAGCCAAACATACCACTAATCCAAAACTAAAATCTAGTGATGGCTAGCTTAGCACATGAGTGGAACAAAAACCTGTTGAAATGCCACAACTTAGAACACAGACTTTATCCATAGGAGCTAGTGGATTGATCTTTGCAAGGCAGCCTGAATGAACCACAGTGTATTCACTGAAAGTGGATGTGCCAACAAAATGGTTTATTGGGGTGCCACTGATTGAAAACCTGGAATTTCCATCACTATGCATGACTCCTCTGTTTGTATCTATCCTCAAGAGATCACACATGTTGCTTTCCTCGGATTCACAATGCGCACATTCACCACATTCCCCGGTGAATACCGGGAGCACATGATCTCCAACCTGCAGGTCTGAAACACCTTCTCCAACACTCTCCACAATTCTGTTGAATCAAGAAACTTAATAATGAGCAATTACTTTGATTATTATACAGTGAAATATATTAGTTGCACAACTCACTTATTTACAAGCCTCTCACTCCCACGTGGTACTATCAAAAACAGATGGGACAAATTTTAAACGTGTCATATTATGTATACAGGATGTGAGGGGGTCGCAAGGAAGTAAATTATATGCAATTAACAGCACTTTGCCAATCAGAATTGTTAGAGATCTTCTGTTTCCATTCACATAAATTGGAAAGAACACAAGATTGTCCTCATCATATAGAATCATATAAATGACATACCCAGAAGCCTCATGGCCGAAGATTCGAGGAAACAGAGGAGTTTGCCCCTGAAATAACATAGTGTTAAGAAAAATGAAAAATTGACAGTACCCAAGTTTAACTCTAAAGATAATATTTTCCATCTACTGATTTTGGGTGCCAAAGTTCAACTCACAAAAGAAGAATAACAAAAATTCTTCCTTTTTTTTTTTTTTTTTTTACATATTTTCAAAGGCTAATCGTATTTTACGACAACTTTAGCAATTGGAATTTGCAAATGGCATCAACATCTTGAGGTAAGATAATAATGAATGGAAAATTATGACTTTGGAACAATAATAAACTAATAAATGCTTCAAAATATAAATCTAAAAAACAGACCTTGGCCTCCCAGAAGTAGAGATCAGTATGGCAAAGTGAGGTATATTTGACTTTAATCCTCACTTCCATGGCCTGTGGTGGAGCAACCTCCACACGTTCTATCACCAAAGGCTTTCCTGCTTCCCATGCCACAGCGGCTAAAAAACACATTCAAAGTAATATCAGAAATCAAGAAATACCAATCAATGAAAATAAGTTTCACACACCAAATATTCAATGGAAAGAAACATTTGTATGAATTCTTTTGCTAAACCCAAAACACACAATTCTTATCTACAATAACACAAACCCATAAACCAAAATTAAAAACAAAAAATTTTAATAAAAAGAGAGTTCAAGAAGTACACAAAGAAAACCCAGAAACCCAAAATTTTGAAACCTTGCAGTAATGAATAACAGGAAGGGGTAAAGGAAAAATGGCAAAGGGAAACAACTTTCCTTTCTCTATTTGCATTGGCTAATATAGTGAGAATAAGGATGTAAACAAGTGAGATCCAGAAACCCAAAATTCTAAAACCTTGCAACAATGGATGAAAGGGGAAGGAAAAGAAACCAAAGCAAAAGGAAAAGGAAAAAGATTTCCTTTCTCTAATTCATCTGTACAAACCTTTGCAAGGTATCACAAGACCACCAGTGCTCGTGGCCATGTCAATCGTTTGGGTGTTACAATTTGAGAAAAATCTTTTCAATGCAGAAACTCTGAGCCTCTGAATATAATGCATTTGTCAATTATATAAGTGCACTGAAGGTAGACCAAAATCTACAACTTGTTACCAATGGGCCAAAAACAAATGCATTGGATCTAGACGTTGTAGTTACTTAATATATACATGTAAAAGATTCTTCCCCTGCTAACAGAAGGGCCTCATTTCCGTGCCCCAATATGCTAGTGGCGCAAATTTGCAATTCACAGATGGCCAGAAAATGGGTCCTACTCACTTCTTGGTTTTTTTGAGAAATGCCAAGGCATGATATCTCTTTAAAAATTTTACAAATTTTTACTAATTTTTAATATAAATTAATGTTACAATTTTAGATGCAAAATCTTGCTCTTGTCACAAAAGAAATTGTGATTTTATATCAAATTTATATATAAAAAATTGTAAATTCCCTTTTTATACAGGCATTGCAACTTCAAAAAAAAAATTATAGAAGTTATAAAATTTTTAGTAAAAATTATAAGAGTAAATATCAATACAAATTATTTCAAATATATAGAAGCATAACTTTTTAAAAATCAAGTGAAAATGAATTATAAATAATAATTTATTGATTAAATTACATATATTATTTTCTATCATATTAAATAAATTATATATATTAAAAGTAAGTCAGAATAAATTTGATAAGATCACAAACCCAAACACTTGGGCTGGAGTTCAAAGTTGAGAATTTATTAAAAGTATCATGCACACTCCCAAAGCAATAAGCAAAGTTTCAAGCAATGAAATCTAATTCATTGTAGTTTTTCCTTGAATTCCAATGCATCAAACGGCGAACACGCCTCCAAGAGAGCAGGTGTTTTTGCCCCCACTTTCGTGCTTAATGTGACGTGCAAATAGATCTCTAGCTGGAACTATGCGGTGTATGATGTCAATTTTTATCTTATATGTCAACCTTTCAATAAATTTGAATCACACTTGGATAAATAATCTATACAACCAAAATCTCATATACAACATATTTACAAGCCAATATGATCATGTAGTCGAAATATTAGTGCATATCAAGTCTCAAAAAATGTGTCATGGAAAAACTCTCTAATGCATATCGAGAAAGGACTTTTTACAAAAAAGGAGAATGACAACTCCATTTTATTAATAAATGTCTTCTTACATAATTTTGAGTGTGTAAGGAAGTATCTCTAAGCTTCACACTCTGATCTCTAACCTGGGTCACAATACCCACCCTGTCACCAAACATGTCTCATTTAAAGAGCATTCTAAGCAAAAGTCTTATTGGCAAAAGTAAACATACTTTTTCCTAATTGACATAAGGACTTTTCTTCTAGTTCCTAAGGATTCTAATGTGCCATCTTATATGCACGCGAAGATAAAAATGCAAAAATCACAATCATGTACTTTTCTACTCATACTGGACAAATGAACGATACAAAAAAGATACAAATAACCCCAAAATGGGAAAAATTCAGAAAAATAATTTACAAGTCCATTTGCTCCTAAATTAGCACCACAAAACCTCGTCTTCATGCTTAATATTTACACTAAGTTTCATCCAAAATCGAGCACGTTTGCTTGTCAATTAGTTCACAAGACTGACTTGTGACATTCTCCCCCACTTGAAATATTAATGCCCTCATTGACGCCTTAATTTGACACAACTTTCATGAAGGTTTCTCCTTTCAAGCACTAGCTTCTTGAATCTTTATGTGGATCTTTAGTATATTTCGCTTGAACTGCTCCTTTAATCGCTCTACTTATCTCTTTGAGCTAGCATCATTTAAAAAGCTTTAATGAATAATACCCTCAACCCGACATAGCTTTTAGGATCATTGTTAATCTACTGCTTCTTGGCACTCTGTCTACTTGAACTCGCACAATTGCACATTTGCTTCCCCCTACAAACTTTGGATAGTTGCCTCCACAACTTCATTGTCTTTGGTGATGCTGCCTCTGTAAACTTTGTGTTATACCTTTATAGACTCAACTTTATTATTCCAACACAAACTCATGTGTCGCTATTACAACAGTTTTCCTGACTCTGTTGCCTCTACAACTTTACCCATCCCACTACCTCTACGACATTTTAGTTGTTACCTCTGTAACTTGTGCTTGCCTTACTACCTTTGTAGCTTGCAACACATTGTCCTCGCATAGTTCTCAATTCAGCTCGCTACCTCTATAGCTCAAATGTGTGCTGCCTCCATAGCTTGTGCGCTTACTTGGTATCTTAGACGTCTACTAATAAATAGCCCCACATCCAATGTCCCATACAATCAATGTGAGAAACACAAGTCTCATATCTTATTCACACGCAAGTCCTATACCTTACTCACAAAGCATGGCCTACTCGCAAGTCCCATACCTTGCTTACAGGTTTGCTGGCGTTGGATTCAATCAATCCACTATACTTTCACTACACAACTTACACACTCGATCGGATCCTCTTGATCCTCTCTGAATTGACACTCTCATGGTATCTCTCTACCATCACAGTTTTTTCAGAATCCATGCTATCTAGAATTTTGGCCCCTACAATCCTTCCTAGTTTTGTATGTTCAAGTGTTATCTCTTCGAAGCTGATACTAACTCATCTCTTGCTACCCTCATAGCCACTCATTAGTATCATTGCCCTCATAGCAACTTCTTTGATGATTAGTACCCTCTTTCTTGACATTTCTCAAGCAACATCCTTTTGAAGACTCTTTCTTTGAGCACATTCTCTTGATGGCTCCCCTACATCAATGACTTTGATGGGGGTTAAGTATCGAGTATCCTCTACTTGAGCTCGAGTTTCACTTTGTCGTGCATGAGTAATAGTGAATCTCATTGTCATTACTGTAAAGTTTGTCTTGTAACTATGTAGTGCTAGTTTACTATGCCTCGAGGCCAATGGCACAACTATGTTACGCTATTATATAGCTCTAGCTCACTATGCAGGTATCATTGATACTTGTCATACGACCATGATGTGCTCACTCCTTAGCATCTCGTCTTGAATCTTGTGGATTAACATTGCAGCTCACTCTTTGCATCTACAGATTGTGCATAATGGATCCCTTCTAGATCATCTCATGCCTCTCTGAGTTTACTCCTCCAAGTAAAATTATGCTTTCTGACACGATTTTGGACTCCTCTAATAAGATTAGTCCACTCAACAGATCACAAAAGTTATGTCATCTTATAAGATGTGTTTACTATTTGTTGTGGCCACACCTTCACTGACAGTTAATATGTTCCTCATGGACATGGTCATGCTTTCTCCACAATACTAGGGCTTCTCTTGGGACTTTCTCCTGTTAAATAAGCCGTCAATTTGCTCATTTTCTCGAGTGGTTTACATTTCCTTGAATGCCTACTATGAATAAGTGCATAATTAATGCCTCATGCTATAAAACAAGTCCACCAACTTCTGTACACACTTACACTTGATGCATTATTAACGTTCCCTCGAATGCAATATATCGCACATTAGCCTTTGATTTGCTCTAACCTCTTGCACCCTCTTGGTCAAGTCCTTAGCATCATCTCTTCGCTATTTTCCACGAATATCTACTTCACTCAAAAATTTCATATGCTTTTGATAAGCTGAATTTATCCTAATCATAACCCACCTGATCTGCTATCTCTAGCACAACCAAGCTCTGATATTAATTGTCATAGGCTACTTGCTCTTTAGCTGAAATCATGTGACACATGATGCCATCTCTTGACTAACATGTCAATCTTTTAATAAATTTGACCCCTAGCCTGAGTCACAGTGCCTATCTAGTTAGTAGATGCTCCTCTTTTAAAAGGCATTTTAAGCAAAAACCCTACTGGCAAAAGTAAACATACTTTGTCCCAATTGACATAAAGATTTTTCTTCTAGCTCCTAATGGCTCTAATGCGTCATCTCATATGAGTGCAAATATAAAAATATAAGGATCACAGCCATGTACTTTCTACTCACATTGGATAAACAATCAATATGAAAAAGATATAAATACTCCCAAAAAGGAAAAAATTAGAAAATATTCTACAAGTGCATTTGCTCCCAAATTCGCATCACAAGGCTTGCTCTTTATGCTTAATTTTCATGCCAAGTTTCATCTAAAATCGAGTATGTTTGCCTCTTGAATTAGTTCATAAGGCTGAATTATGACATTGAGGCATGAAAAGGTATGCGCAAATTTTTTTAAAAAAGAAAAATCCAATTCCTTGAATAAAGAAGCTATATCTCAAATTTGTTTGGATTAAAAAAACTCAATTATTAAATTCTTTTGCATTTTTTACAATTTTTTTATAGAAAGATATAAATTTTCATATAAAAATAATAAAATATTTTGAAACTTTTTGTTACACACAAAAATCATATAAAATTATATATTTTTTTAAAATTTTTTATTTTTATATATAAATTAAATTACAATTTTTATATTAAACTTTCATGTAAACTTGTAAAATTCTTTAATAGCTACCAAACATTACCCTTCCATAGCCATCTTTTGTAATAAAATAAAATTCTTTCGGAATCTATCTTTTTTTTTTAATAGAACAAGAATATTTATGTCAACAACTAAAAATTTTCCACAGAATTTCCAAGGGAGCACGCCGGAAGGCCAAAACTTGGTGAAACCAGCTGCTGTGGACTCCCACAGATTGATATCAAACTTGGTAGGGAAGCACACAAGGAATAACTGGTTGGCCTTTGGTATGTCTTACTTTTTTTTTTTAATTTTAAATGTGTGTCGTCTTAGTTAAGAGAAATTCTTGATTAGATATCTTATATTATACAAATTCAATAACAACTTAAAGTATATAATTGTAATTAAATGTAATAATTTAAAAAATTAAATTTGATATAAGTCAATTTTATATCATTATTTATTCATGTGTTATCATGTTAAAAGAATCATTAAAACTCTCCTCATGTTAATAAAAAATTTGAATTATTCTTTTTTTTTATAATAATGTAACATCTTTCCATTTGGAGAGTACAAAATTTTTACATAGACAATTAACTAATACACACAATATATGATACACACACACACGAAGGTTCTTCTCAATTGACAACTTGACCCCGTGGCACTTCGAGTTCATATATTAGATTCATGTTGTATTAAAGAATAATAATAATTTGAATAAGCTCAACCCAAACCAAACCTGAATACATTTGTGTCATGTCAAATTAATTAGTTTATTAAAGGTGTTAGCACAAATCAACCCGTTTTTAATAATTTCAATCAACCAATTTTATATTATAAACTTGTTTATTAAATTTAATTATTTATGATGTTTCATTAATAGTATTTTAACAATTAATTAGATACTTTATTGAGTGTTTATTATCATTGCATTGAAATTTTAATTTTTTATTATATATAATTATTTATAATTTAATTATTAATTATTTCATAAATAATATTTTAAAAAATCTATTTATTATTCAGATTAAATAAATTCACCTATTTACAATCTAAACATATATAAAACATCTAAATCTATGTAAAATATCTCACGTTTACGTCGGATTACTGTGTTATATAAAAAATGGTCACTCCAACGTCTTGATTCTGCCGTGCATGCACAGTAAAGCACTGGATTATGCAGGATATATTTGCCGGTTTTCATTAACCTGCGGCTAAGAATGATTCTATTAGTAGTATTAGACCAAGTCTAACATAATCCATAACATTAACAAAAAGTGGCCAAGTGAATGGCCAGCTGGCCATAGCATTTCTAGATTTTGAAATAAATGGCTGGTATTTTTCTTTCGGCGGGACACCTTGATTCACAGGTGAAAGACCAATGATGTGACATTTATTTTCAACTCAAGTTAATTTATTACGAAGAATTATATGATACAAATTTATTTTTATTATATGTCATGCAATATAAATTAAAATTATCAAATTATTTGATTTTTTATTTGATGATAAGATTTTTTTATCATTTTATTTTTATAATTTTTTTATTAATAATAGTAATTTTTATATAAAATTTTTAAAAATTTATATATAATTTTAAATGATGAAATTATAATTTTTTATGTACTTATTACATGTGAATTGCCTATAAAAATATAGTATTTTATGAAAAAATTATAAGATTTTATATAAAAAAGCTATAATTTATTTTTTATAGTGATCAATATGATTTTTTATATAAAATTTTATGATTTTTTATATAAAATTTTATGAGATTGTAAGTAATTTATATATAGTAAGTATACAAAAAATTACAATTTCATCATTTAAAGATGTATAAAAAATTTTAAGTTTTTTATTTTTATATAAAAGTTACTATTATTGATAAAAATTTGTAAAAATAAAATAACAAAAAAATCTTGTTATCAAGTAAAAACTCAAACAAATTGATGGTCTAAATTTGTGTTGTATGAAATACAACAAAAGTAAATTTATATTATAAAATTCTCCATTTATTATTAAAGTATGCTTCTATATATTAAAAAAAAAATACGCTGATTACATATTTTGATAGAAACATACTTTAATAACAAATGGAGAATTCTTTGTAAAAAAAAAAAAAAAAAATTCCTCTGGATACATCATTTTATAAATTTTATGAAAATTTTTATTTTTCATAAATTTTTATTAAAGGTTGTAATTTTTATATAAAAATAAAAAAATGAAATTTTCTTTTACAATTTGAAATGAAATTGAACCTTTTTATATATTTGTTAAACGTAAATTCTATATACTCATAATTTTTGTGTAAAAAAGATATAAAATTTTATATAAAAAATCATAAATTTTTATAAAAATTCACAATTTTTTTTAATATATATTGAAATATAGCGCTTCATTATTCTAAAAATGGCTGTGGAACTTAATGCTTAGATGGGCTTAATATCAATATGATTTATGAAGTTTTAACTTTTAATAAGTTATCACGGGCTAATATTACACTGAATTTATGTTACGTTGGCTAATTTTAGTCTAATTAAGGAAGTTTTAACGATACATGCATGCAAAAGAGGCTTTAAATTAAAAGGAACACAAAAAAGAATAAAAATGCTCCAAATAAGGGTAATAATTCTCTCTTCTTAATCAAAGCACTTCATGCTAAGTTAGCCGCTAATATTTGACAGAGACAGTAAATCATTAAGAGACACAGGTAGCTTGCTAAGGCAAATTGGTGAAGGAGTGAAAAATGCTATCTGTCGAGGGAAGAAGCGATGTTGTTATTACTTTATAGGTTTCGGATGAGTAGGAGTAAGAGTGAGAATATTTACCCTGACCAATAACTTCTTTTAGAATTTGATTTTTTTTTTCAATTTAATCATTAAATTGCAATTAGTTATTATATTTATTTTGCATATGAAATTTGAAAAAATAGCACAATGATAAATATATAATTGTTGTAAAAGTAAAATAAGAATATTAGAGAGATGGATAAAAAAAACCAGATTAATATGAAGGGAATTTTTTCTTATTTACAATTGTGTAGAATCCTTGTTACAATTATCTATAAATAGAATTTCAAGTCTAAGAGAGAACCAGAGATAAAATCAATTAAGATAAACTTAACTAAGATAATTCATAATAACTTATAGATAAATTAAAGTGATTTTATAGGCATTTAGATGAATATATATTTATAACACTCCTCTTGGATGTTCATTTTATAAAAAATATGTCTCGTTAAAACTTTCACTAAAAAAAGATTTAATGGGAAAAAAAATCTCAATGAAGGAGAAAGAATACATCATTTTTTTAGCAAAGAATATTGCCTATTGAAAACCTTACCAATAAAAATCGATGGGAAAAAATTATCAAGGAAAAAAAGAGTGCAGTATGAGTTTAACTCCCCTTGTTACAAATATTACTTATGGTCTCTAAGTCGCTGTAATCCGATATCATAAATTAACTTCTCAAATATTGATGTAGAAAATGCCTTCTTGACTAAATCTGATAGATTATCACTTGAACAGATTTGTTGAATATTGATATTGTCATTCGTTTGAAGATCATGAGTGAAAAGAGTTTAGACGAAATTTGTTTTGTTCTATCTTTTTTGCTGTATCCTCCTTTCAATTAAGCTATACAAGCAGCATTATCTTCATACAATCTTGTTGAAATTTCTTTATTAGAATTCAAACCGCACATCACTCAGATATGTTGAGTCATCAATCTTAACCAAATATATTCTCGACTTACCTCATGAATTGCTATTATTTCTCTATGATTTGGAGAAATATCATCAATCATTTGTTTTGTCGAACATTAAGATATAGTTGTACCACCATATGTAAATAAATATCCAGTTGAATTCAGGTCTTGTATGGATCAGATAAAAATCATGCATCTGCATAAATAATTAGTTCTGATTTAGACTCGTACGAATGAAATAGTCCCATATTACTTGTTCCTTGAAAATAATGAAATATATATTTAGTTCCATTCTAATGCCTTCAAGTTGGAGAAGAATTATGTCTTGCTAATAAACTTGTCAAAAAAGCTATATCAAGATCTATATTATGAGCAAGATAATTAGTGCATTAATTGCACTAAGGTAAAGTAATTCAGGACCAATAAATTTTTCATTATTATCAAGATTTTGAAAATGATCTTTATTAGCATCAAGTGATCCAACAACCATTAGGATACTTAATGAATGTAATTTATCTATGTAAAATCATTTTAGGACCATCATGATGTAATTTGATTGATGAACAAATATTCCATCCTTTAAATACTTGATCTGTAGGTCAAGACAAAACTTTGTTTTTCCAAGATTTTTTTATTTTAAACTCCTTTTTCATGTACTCAATTGCTTTTGGAAACTCTTTATGTGTTCCAATATTATTCAAATAATCAACATATACTACGTTTATAATAAACTTACATTCAAATTTCTTTATAAATACACAAGGGTGGTTATAATCATTTTTATATATTTTTAACAAACATTCACTAAGATCATTGTAACACATTTGTCCAGATTGCTTTAACCCATACAAAGATCTTTGTAATTTAACTGAACACATTTCTTGAGGATTCAAATTACAAGCTTTATTAAATCCTTTGGAGATTTTTATATAATATCATTGATGATTGTCATACGTGTAACTAAATCTATTAGACACATATCAAATTGTGGTATATTGGCAACAAAATTGCATCCACCACATGCAAATATATATTTCTCATAGTTAATGACAATCTTTGTAAAATCTTTGTTCTATAAATCATGCTTTATATTTACAATTTCAATTTTCTCATCTTCTTGGTATAATTATACATTTGTACCTTATTAGATTTTCACCTTTTGAGTGTTTCTTCACTTTACAAGTAAATTTCTGTCTAAATTGCATCTTTTCTCTTTGTTCAATAATCGTATATCATTCTTTTCTAAATATGAATTCAAGATCCTCACTATCTTTTATAACATTGAGCACTACATTGTATGAAAAATATTGTCAACAACCATTTTCCTCTCTATTCTATCTTTCACATTAGAGACATAATTAGTTGAGATATCTTTATTTCTACAAATTTCATGTACTTGAACTTCTTCCAGAAGTTTGCCACTAATTATGTCTTAAATCTCTTTAGGAGTATTTGACTCTTTAATAAGGTCATTGTATTCCTTTGTTCCTTCTCTTTTGAGGATTTTTGAATTAGGAACCAACAGTTTTATCATATTTCTAGTGTGTTTTAAACTTATTTGCTATATTATAAATTGATTGTCCTACTAGGATATCTATTTGAATTAGAGCATTTGCAATTGAGACATGAAATTTATTTTTTTCTTTAGGTTAGTAATATAACTACAATTGATTTACCATCAATTGTAAATCAATCATCTTTCAAACTTTAGATTCATATGACTTTGTATAAGGATCAAGATGATTGTATTATTTCTACAGTTGTATATTTTCTCCCCTTGATATTGAAAATATAAAATTCATACATATACTTATTTTCTTAGCCTTTTATGAAAGTTTATTTTTATGCATTGTGGTGGGGTAATAAAAATATGCATTGTACATTTAAATTTTCTAAATGTATACAAAAAGAGGTGATTTCTAACCAAAGCTAATTATGAATGGGAGATTTAATGAAAATTTGTTGACTTAATGCATACAATTCTTGTAATAGGAAAAGTTTGCAAGTTCTTCAAGATATAAGAAGTCTTGTTCTTTTAAACAATGATATAGTTTATAATTTGGGACATCAAAATAAATTATTTTAGCTAAAGCATTTTATGTATAAACATATTTCAAGATGTTTAACAATTATTTTAATTATCATACAATAATTATTAAAGACTTTCAAAGTAAATTCACTAATATTATCAAGACGTATTGTTTTAATTGCATACTCAAGAAATTGTGCTCGAAATTAAATTATTTGAGCGAGTAGGCTCACAAACACTAGCTTGTAGGTTGAAAATAAATACACATGTAATCATCTTATTGAAGCATCAATTAAAATCATAAAATATTTAAATGGTACACATGGTGGATATATAAGTCTATATATGTCAATTTGTGTTCATTCAAAAAATCCTAGAGATTCGATCCAACTGTAGCTAGTGATAGCCTTCTAATTAATTTGTCTTGAGAAAAAGAAGTGTATTGAAATTCATTAGTCTAAAAAATCATCAAGTTCTATAATGGATGGTCATGTAAAATTTCAATGATTTTTGGCATTGTTATGGCTGGCTATGTCAAATGGTAAAAATATTTTTTTATCAGTAAATTTTTTATTCATTATAACATGTATTTCAATCAGATTTATATATATTTGTAGTACAAGTCAAAAGGAAAAGATAGTAACTTTTCCAATACAAATTTCTTATTTGAGACAACAACTTTAATACAAAGATATTGAATATTTTTACATTTACTGTGTCAGTGTGATGTCTTTTCTATCATATGTCTCTAAAACTTAATAAGTTTTTTTTAGACTTAGTTAACAATAATACATCATTTAGATTTATTTGTGTTACTTCTAATAATATTATATTAACTCTTCTAGAGTCTTCAATCGATTTTGTACTACTAGATATTGTATTGTATAATTTTTAACAATCATTAATTGAAAAAAAAATTCTATTATTAAGAATGGTGTGCATTATTGCACTATCCACAAGGCATAGATCTTTAATATTAATTTTTTTATCCAATTAAAGAATGGTGAATGTCTATATTTTTAGAAAAGTTGAAAATAATTTTAATTTTTGGACATGGCCATCACAAATCAAATGATCAATTCTTTCTTCAGGGTGTTCTAGGAAATCTGCACATCTAAATGTGTTACACTATAAGGATCATGGTTGAAGGCATCATTCTTATAAATAAAATGTGCCTAAATATTTTTTTCTTTTCCCATTGATTGAGGCTTCATAAAGTTTCCCAAGATGTTTGGACAAACGACAAGTACTTGACCAATGTCCTTTCATATCATATTGATAACATATATTTTACGAACATTTTGAGTTCTTATTATATTATCTTTTCTCTTCATTACTCTGCCACTTCTGGTGGTGAGAATCATAAAGTTTCCCAAGATGTTTGGACAAACGACAAGTACTTGACCAATGTCCTTTCATACCATATTGATAACATATATTTTACGAACATTTTGAGTTCTTATTATATTATCTTTTCTCTTCATTACTCTCCTACTTCTGGTGGTGAGAAGTAATTTTGTAATTAATTATAATTACCATAATTGTAATAATTAGTTTGGCTTCTTCTATGACTATGTTTTTAACTATGGCCTCATCTATGCCCAAACATTTTACTTGTTATTATATTCACTTCAGGGAATGGGATAAAACCAGTTAAGCAGGCTTCATAATTTTTTCATCAAGAGCTTATTATTTTATTTAGCCACAAGAAGATATGAAATCAATTATATATATTAAATTTATTTTCCTTTGGTATAGCTATTTTAGGAGCACATTTGAGACATGAAATAATAGATAATAGATTTTCTATTACAAAGATTAACAAAATAGAGTGGAAAAACAATAAAATTATATAATATCAAAAGCAAAGAATATTCAATATTAGCAAAAATAAGAGATAGAATAATTTAACTTAAATTTTCTCCCTTCCACTTCAAGTCTCAATTTTATGACTAGATCTTTAAAAAGTCCTTGAGTAAGGAAACTCATATGTCCTCAATCTCATGATGAATTGTCATTGAAAACATTAGATCGTAAAGAGACAAATTAATCAAATTTTAATAAATTAGACAATCTTCATAAAACTCAATATTAATTATTAAGAAAAACTTGAGATATTGAAAAGATAGATTCTTACCTTTTTTTTTATGCATCAAGGTGGGTGTGTGTATGTGTGTATAATTTCAAATCTTAAGTAACATTATAAAAAAATAATATTATAACTTTTAACCATTCAATGGAATATTCTAAAATAATTTCAGTATAGGTCCATAACTTGAAAAATAACTTGATTAGAGTTAAATAGTAAAAGCAAGAAATTCAATATATCAAAACCATCAACATCTAAAAGCCGGAGTCACTTGAACTTGAAAAATCTCATTTTTAACTACACGATTAAAGATCTTGGATCATGAATTGAATTAAAAAATAAATATGTAAAACTTTTACCAATGATATTCAATCTCACTCTCAAAACACTAAAATTCCTGAAAAAAATTGAGAATGAGTTAAAAGTAAATGACACATAAATTCAGAAAACAAAAAAAAAATAATCTTTTTTTAAATAAAAAACTCAAACTATATTTTGGTTCAATTTGTAATTTTGTTCTTATATTTTTTTCCTTATAATTAGATTCTTAGAGTTTAATTTTGTTTGTAATTAACTATTATCATATTTAATTTAGATATTTTTATATGCAATTGTCTAATATGATAAACATTTATAAATTTATATGGTTACATTATGAAATTAAAATACAAAAAGTAAAATATGAGTCACAAAAGTTATTAACAGAATCAAGAGTCAGAATTTTAATCATGCATATTTTTTGTTCTAGTTGATTTGATTCCATTTCATTGTTTAAATGTTTTCTTCAAACTATAACAATTTTTCATTCCAATCATTAGCTTTTTATTGTTATGTCATATTGAGAATGTGGAAGCAAATGCATTCACCATAAGATAAGAAAAACTTGCCCAATCAAATGAGCCTAAACACTCTATAGGTCTAAGCCAAAAATGGTTGAATCTAAACTCATTCTGTCTTGATTTCCATTTATGCATGTGTTAGAATATTTTGATGATGTCAATATCTTGACAAAATCAATAACAAATATGATATAGGCCCAGTTTAACAATCATTTGATTATATTAGTTGTTAATTGGTTGCATTAGCGATTAGCTGATAGTTGATTGTATTACTTGATTTGATCAGTTGATACCGTTAATTATTTGTATAAAGATGTTTGATAAAATCAGTTGTTTACTATTAGTTGATTATACATAAAATAACATATATGAATGTGGGTATAGTTTATTATTTATTTGAGTATTCTTTTACTTTAATAATATTTTGGATTTTAATATACTATTCATTAGATTTTTCTTCTAAAAAATAAATCATTGTAATTTATTATTTATTAAATTTTTCTTTAAAAAATAAATAATTAAAATTTATTATACTTATTAGATTTTCTTTTAAGAAATAAATAATTATAATATATTATTTATTAGATTTTCTATTATGGACAATTTTTGAGACTAAGTGAAATGGCAAGTGAAGGCCCAACGAACCAAACCAAGATAAGAGGGACAACCCATTTTGGAGCGAGGTCGCAAAAGCCAACCAGCAGGTCGCCTGGTATGAGCTCAAAGCCCCCATTAGTTTAAGGTCGCAGCAAGCCCCCCTGGGATAATTAGATATAACTAATGTCTGCTTGACAGTCTAAAACACACTTCAACTAGCAAATCAGCCTCCAAAAATCGACAATAATTTGTCCTGTATTTATTACCCGATGCTTAGCATTTATTGCCTGATGCGGTTGCAATCATAGTTTTACAATGTTAAATTACAACTTGTAACCTTCCTCGCTCCTATAAATAGGAGGGGAGATCATTGTAATAGGAAGTAAGAAAATGACATGCAGAAACCCTGCCAAAATAGAGAGAGCTGTGAGCATTATAACTATGAGAAACTGAATAGTGAAGCAACCACAAATAGCGAATACAACCACTATGGATGTAAGGGCCAAACTGGCTTTAGCCGAACCACATTAA
The DNA here is from genome assembly GCA_026873985.1 of Saraca asoca. Classification (NCBI taxonomy): domain Eukaryota; kingdom Viridiplantae; phylum Streptophyta; class Magnoliopsida; order Fabales; family Fabaceae; genus Saraca; species Saraca asoca. The sequence continues at coordinate 3,882 of JANHAO010005896.1, read as the reverse complement.
AAACCTTGTGTGTTCGTCTTGTTCCTCTTCTTCTTGCTCTTGCCATTTTTCAATATTTCCACGTCTTTTACAACAGTTTGGGTTTCAGAACCCTCGATTGTCCGATTACTAAATTCAACCATCAATATTTTGGCACACTCGGTGGGACCAGACTATTTTCCTATTGAAACACTAACCAAACGTGATGGCAAGAGGAAGAATAACTAGGAGTTCTGATGCTGCCGCTAACCAATTAGGCAGCCGTGAAGAGCAATAACAAAACATGTTGGGAAATGGAAACCCATTCCCAGCAAGCGCTTCTGCTATCCCCTCGGAGACTAATGGTGTGCAAGCATTGCATCAGTGCTAGGAGGTGCTCAAGAATATCGTCAAGAGACTTGTTGACGCAGTTACAGCATTAACCTAGGTACACACCCATGGGGTCCAAAAATAAGCTGAAACTACACCAGTTAGGAGAACAGACCAGGGACCATAGAAAAAGGTGCTAGTTTAGGGAGAAAATCAAGCTGGGGAAGGACCTTGATGAGTGGACTCAGCCTGATCCTCCAGCTTGTGATCCAAATCACAGGATCACCGAGATTGCAAGCATGACAGAAATTGATGACTTAAGAGCTCACATTACACGGAAGGCTCGAATGCAGGTCATGATAATACTAGGGGCCGGTGGTCCAGAATGCAAGATTCAGTTATGGAGGAATTATTGTAGAGGGTGTAGTGGTTGGAAAAGCGCCCTTTAGCTCAAGACCAGTCAAATAGCTACGAGGAGAAGACCCCATTTTCCAAGGAAATCGAGATGGAACCTCTCCCTCACCAATTCAAAGTCCTTGTCATCCCATCATATAAGGGGAAAAGCAATCCTTATGACCATCTCGATGCCTTCAATATCTAGATGAACTTCCAAACAAGTAATCCCTTACTCAAATGCCACATCTTTCTAGCTACTCTTGGAGATGTACCCTGGGTGTGGTTCAAGAACCTTATGGCTTGTAGCATTAATAATTGGGAAGAATGCCAAAAAAGATTTGTTGACTAATATAGAGCTCTAAAAAGATAGCTCGCACCATCCTTCACCTCGCTACGATTTTTCAATGGAAGGATAAGTCACTAAAGCACTATATTACAAGATTCCATAACAAGGTGAACAACGTAGAAAGCCCCTTTGATGATAGCATCTTAAAAGTAATCTCAACAGGACTCCATAAAGATGAAAAGTTGTATGAAAGTATATACAAGTCCCTGGTGAGAGATCTAGTAGAATTCTATGAGCAAACTACAAAAAAGATCAGATGGGAGGAGACCTTTGGTTTAAAGAAGCTTGGACAAAGGAGCAAGGTGGATGGCTTTGCTTTCAATCAGAACAAGAGAGGGAGTAGCCACGAAAAAGGCAAGATGGGTCAAAATGATGGCACCAAAGTCTAATTGGCCAAGAAGGTTAGAAGGTAATGACCTAAGCACCAGGGTTGCCATGATAATTATAATATCCTTTTTGACACCTCTGAGAGGATATATGCCACCAAGAAGCATATGGAAGATTTTGGGCACCCTAGACCCTTGAAGAATCCACACAAGTACAAGGACGTTGGTAGGTTTTGTGCCTACCATAATGACATTGAGCATAGCACCTTTGAATGCAGGTCACTTAAGGATGCGATTGAAGATCTAATTAGAAGAGGCCGCTTGAGAGACTATGTGGTCCGACCTACGGGCAGCGACCTCAACACTCCTAATAGTCAGCATAGCTATCCTAGCCAGTCGAACAAGAGCAAACGTTTATGGTCAGAACTATCTATGCTATCCAAGGCAGGCTGCATATTGGAGGCACACGAGTGTTATGTATGAAGTGTGAGCTACATTTTATCCATGGTTTGTGAATTGGAATGGCTCACCAAGAGAGCTAGGACCATCTTCGAAGGCATCAGACGCATAGGGAATCCAATCACCCCACAATGATGCCCTTATCATACAGGCCAAGATTAGCAATACTAAAGTGTAGAGGATCATGCTGGACACTGGCAGCTCAGTCAATACTATGTATAAAAAATGCTTTAAACAAATAGGATTGAGCAAAAGCCATCTGAAGCCTTCACTTAAGGCCCTCTTTGGCTTCATGGGAGATGCAATCTTTCTGATAGGACAAGTTAAACTCCCTATCACTTTGGGAGACAAAGATTGTTAGGCCACCATCCTAGCTGATTTCTTAATCATTGACTGCCCCTTGGCATATAATATAGTGTTGGGAAAGCCAGCAATGAATGACCTGGACATGGTCATGTTAACTAGAACATTGACGGTTTGGTTCCCAACCCCCAACAGAGTCAGGTGCATACAAGGTGAACAATATACTGCCCGACAATGCTACAAGGATGTAGTTAGGATTGGGGAAAAAGAAAAGAAAAGTTAATATGGTTTCTAGCAGGGAACCCCGAGATCCAAGCACGATAAAAGTTAGTCACGGCCTTGATCCTCATGACCTGGATGTAGATAGGGAAACCAGGCCTATAGAAGAGCTTGAGAAAGTATAGACCAGTAAGATAGACAGTGAGAGGTGCCTCAAGCTAGGGAAGACCTTACCCCTTGATGTGAAAGTTCAGCTGGCTAATTTCTTTAAGACGAACTTGGATGTTTTTGTGTGGAATCATAAGGACAAGGTGGAGATTGATCCCAAGATTATGTCATATAAGCCGAACATAGATCCCCTCCATAAACTAGTTCACCAAAAAAGGAGGCCATTGACCACTAAACGATCTATTGCTCTTAAAGAAGAGGTAAATAGGCTTTTGGCAAATAAGTTCATCCAAGAGGCCCACTACCTGACCTGGGTAACTAATCCTATTATGGTAAAGAAGAAAATAGGAAGTGGAGAATATGCATAGACTTCACCAACCTCAACAAAGCTTGTCCAAAGGACAGCTTCCTTTTACCCAAAATTGATTAGCTCATTGACACAATAACCAGACACTAGCTCCTTAGCTTTATGGACATTTATTCTAGGTACAACCAGATACCTATGGAGCCCTAGGATAAGAAGCATAACTTGTTTATCATGAATCATGGACTTTATTGCTATAAGGTGATGCCCTTCGGGCTAAAGAACACAGGAGTGATATATTAGTGACAGGTCAATATGATGTTCCAAGAACAAACCGAGAAGACTATGAAGGCCTACATGCATGACATGCTCATAAAGTCCAAGTAGGTCATGGAACATATGAAGGACCTAGATGAAATGTTCAAGATTTTGAGAAAATATTAGATGAAACTGAATTCACATAAGTGCACATTTGGAGTGGCCTCAAGAAAGTTTCTCGGGTTTTTGGTTAACAATTGAGGAATTGAACCAAACCCAGAAAAAATTAAAGCACTTATCGATATGAGGTCCCTGACCAGGGTCAAGGACGTGCGAAGTTTAACTGGTCAGGTCGCGGCACTTAGCAGATTCATTTCTAAAGCAATAAATAGATGCTTGCCATTTTTTAATGTTTTAAGGAGGGCTAAATGGTTCAAATAGATTGAGAAATGCGAGGCTGCATTTCGGCACCTAAAAGAATATATAGGCCAAGCTCCATTGTTATCAAAGCTGTAGGAAGGTGAAAAACTTATTCTTTACCTAGAAGTGTCCTAACACGCCATAAGCACAACTCTTGTTCGAGAAGAAAATAGAGCCCAGCTCTTGATTTATTATGTAAGCAAAAGGCTATTGAACACAGAGGAGAATTACACAATTATAGAGAAGCATGATATCTTTACCTTTTTCTAGGATAAACAAAGTGTTATCTACATTTCCTCTTCTAAAGTTTTTTTCAAGTAAAAATTTACTCAATCTATCATACCAAGCTCTAGGTGCTTGTTTTAAGCCATAAAGTGCCTTTTGTAGTTTAAAAA
>JANHAO010005895.1:0-22055 GCA_026873985.1 Saraca asoca | reverse complement strand
TAAAGTCCACAAAGTAGAAGATTCAACCAAACACAAAATAAAATACTTACCTCGACATTTTTTGGCGTGGGCTGGATCGCTAGCTGAAGATATACTAGAGAACTTGGCAAGCAGAAGCACAAGTAGAAGAAGCAAAAGCAGAACCACACCCAAAAGGATTGAGCAGCACCAAAAGTAGCAGAAGCAGACACAACAGAAGTAGAAGCCGATGCAGCACCAAAAGAAGCAGATGCAGTAGCAGAAGAAGCAGCAATAGATTTGCAAGCAAAAGCAGAAGCAGAATCAAGAAGAGTAGTGGCTGTTTGGCGGGAGAGCAGAAAGGGAAAAGGGGGAAAATATTGGAGCACAGCAAAAGTGTTTTAACAAAAGGAGAAAGGAAAAAGTTATAAAATTAAAAGTAGTTAAATTAAATGTTATAAAATTTTTGAAAAAAAAATTATTTGGCAACATAATTTAAGTGTTGCCTATTACTCAAAATTTTGCAACACTTACAAAAGTATTGTCTATTGTATCTATGGCAACGGTTTCAAGTGATTGTTGCCTAAAATTATAAACAAAGGCAACAACACAAAAAACTATTGCCTATTCTAGTTATAGGCAACACTTTTTGACTGTTGCTGAGTTAAGTGTTGCCAAAGGCCAGAAATGTTGTAGTGCTTTGAAGGAAATTCTATAGAGTTTTAGTATATGTTTTCTAGCCTATCTCACAGTGATCCTCCTCTTCCTATTTATAGAGGATGGGAGGTTACAATTATAATTTTACAAGTTATAAATACATTATATCAAGTATTAAATGTACAAGAAAATATAATCTTTTGCAATTCGGCTTCTATAAGTTACTTTCTATTGGTGGGCCCCGTTGGGCTGCTCTTTCCAAATTACCCTCATAATTCGAGTCTGAGAGGGTGTTTGCTCGATCTCAACTGATCTCCAACTAAGTGGCATGCTCCATCTTGCAAGTCAAGATTCCTGGCTCGAGGGTCGTTGCTATCCTTCGGGTAATGAGGACGAGCTCATGAAGCAAGCTTATGTAGAGCGAATTGCTGACTGTGCAAGCCAGAGGGTGTGCTTAGCATCCTTGGCTGCTTAGCGAGTTCCTCTTATATGGACTTCATCTTCGTTTTGGGCTTCGTTAGCCCATTTTTCTCACATACCAAATTTTACTCATAACACACTTGGATATCAAAACCAGTACGAACCTATTTCAATGAAGAGATTTTTATGATCTCATTTTATTTTATTCATTTCACTTATGGCATGTTTGAATTTGGTTTTTAATTTACATTGTACAATGTTCAATGTAATATATATGATAACAGCTATTAGCTTTTCCAAATGACTACGCTTGGTCCTTGAACTAAACTACTAAAAATATAGAAATTTAAAATTCTTGGTGACTAGCGAGTCCATGAAACTATAAATCTCGTAACATATCATGGTTGTATTTATTTTTAGAATTAAATTATTATGACTGCAATAAATAAAATATATAGTGTTAAGTTGGTGATATGTAAATATTATATAAATAGTTTTACAACATTGAGAAATGAGAGATTTGTTGTTGTGTGTCATAGGAATTTTATGTTTTTTTCATAAAAAAAATTAATGTTTTACTTTTGCATAAGCTTTTGCAATTTTTCTAGAGAGTAATCAATTTATACAAAAATTAGCTGAAAAAAATTAAATATTATTGAACTTAATCAATACAGTATGAACAAAATAGAATTTCACATTTCTTTTATGAAAATTTACAATAAAACATCAAATTTTAAAAAGTTATAATCTCCTCTAGAAAAGTTGTAAAGCATGTGTATTTACATTTATGGAAATAAATCTCTAAAAATAAAAGAAATAAGATATCTTGAAATTATCATAGAGCTTGCTTTGATAGTTGCCGACAAATTTTCTGCCTTAGCCAATACAAAGTAAAAACGTAAGACATCAGCCGACTGACTTTCTATAATCACTAACACTTGCTCTGCATGCATAATATCATCTTTTTTCTCCACGAATCATTTTCTTTTTGTAATCACATTTTTCTCAGCACCCAATTTCTATTAATATAATCTCACAGCTTGTTAATGAATCAATGCTATTAAACATAAAACAGCGAAACCCAAAATAAATCACATAATTTATTCATTGAAATCAACGGTGATCATTGATGGCAGTGATGACAGCCTAATCAAAATAGCTATGACCTTATATTCCACCATGTATTTATTGACAATAAAATAAAAGAAAATCCAATAAGTGGAACAGGGTGAGAGGGAGCGATTCCATGCAAGCAATGAAACTGCATTGATAGAATCCATGGCACCTTCTTCTATAAATGTTTTACAAAAGAGATAGATAGAATCCATGGCATCTTTTGATATAATCAGTAGAAAGTATTAGTCAATTACTAGATTTATATATCATGCTACAAATCATCTAAATTTATACAAAATAATAAACTAATTCAATAAATATACATATATGATATTTCAATGTAAATCTATTCAAATTAATCCTCCACAGAAGGTACATTTGTCACTTGACCTAGCAAAAAAATTGAGAAAACTATTTTGCATCCTCCATGGGATGGCTACAACTCTGTCTAGGCTGTAGGTAAAAACTTGCCTTGTTATGACCCTGTTGGGCTAGGTAACCGTTTATCATTAGCCCAATTATAAGGCCGACACTATTAATGCTCACTATTAGTCTAAATGTCATGTTAGACCCAATCATTTGATCACATATTAGTTAATCCACTATACTTAATTATTATGACATTCAATTAATCCAATTTAATATATAATTAAACTATGATAGTTCAATACAGAAAATTGTAACAATCTCCCACTTGGACAACATAATTTAATAAACAAGAAACTGGATTACAATAGGTGGCCACAAAATGAATGTCAATAACAATCATAATACTATTACAACCATAGGTCCATCATAAGTACCCAATAGTATAGATCATCATATCTGATAGGGATGTTAATGTCATATAAATTTTGAATACTTATATTCCAATGACCAAAAATCATAATGTATAATGTATAAGAAACCAAACATACATATCAAAATATGATCATATGTATATCTTTGCAAAATGATCCATGCATCTGCTTAAGATGCCAAAATGAGAGTAAATCTCAACATGACAATAAGATAAGGTTTAAATGTCTCCACCAATATGCCTTAAAACAAATGCGCACAATCAACAACGTTATATATACATACATACATAATAATAATAATAATAATAATAATAATAATAATAATAATAATAATAATAATAATAATATCTCAATATTATAAATATTTCACTAATTTCGAGATAACAATAACACTAGGTCATAATTTTAATAAGAAACATGAAACTTCAACCAACCTTAGGCACTGAAAGAGAGGCTTAGCTAAACTCATTCTAGTCACTTATTCATGAAAAATTTACCACTTAAGGCTTTGGTAAATGGATTCACTAGCATATGATCCATAGCAATATGTATAATGTTTGTGTGTCTCCTCTCTAACAAATTGATACTTTATATGCAAATACTTTGTACAGACAATACTTTCATTATTTGTTTTAGAGAAGTTCATTGTGCCAATATTGTCACAACATGTGGTTAAAGTCTTGGATATGCTTTCTACAATTTTGAATCTGGATATCATATTCCTTAATCAAATAACTAGTGGCTTCACAATGTGTGACACAATCTACCTCTATAGTAGAAATTGCTATAATTGATTGCTCAATAGTTTGTACGGTACTGTTCCTCCTTTCATCATAAAAATGTATCTAGATATCAACATCTTGTCATCTTGAAAATTCACAAAACCAAAGTCAAAGTAGTTTTCAATAATCAGATCACTAAGTCTGCAATAGGTCACCACAAAGATTCTTGGTACCTTATAAGTACTTTATAACTTTGTTGGTAGCAATCTAATAGTTCTGACCAGGATCATTGAAGTATCTCCCAAGTACACTAAACATAAAAACCATATCAAGATGTGTACTTACTTAAGCATACAACAAGCTACCAACAATGGAAGCATATAGGACCTACATTGATCTCTATATTATTTTGAGGACACTAGACTTTAGAATGAATCTGACCCCTCTAGAAGGGTGCAATGCTTAGAGAGCATATAAAACATATTGAACCTTTTACGAACCTTTTCAACATATAATCTTTAACATAAGCTAATAAGACCTCGAGATCTGTCAGAATGGATGCTTATGCCAACACGAAAAATGCATCACTAAGATCCTTCATATGTGCATAGTATTTTTGTCTTAATCATAGAGCTCATAATAATGTTTTCAAATGAGAATATCATCATGAGACTAAAAGCATAAATATGCTCATATCCAACTTAACACAGATACACAAATTTGTATCATTCTGTTTGAACTCAAGAGAAGCAATAATCTCAACACCCTTGAGATGCCATTGTCTAGACGTTTTATTCAAATCATACTTATGAATCCTTTCTATTTACACACTAAGCGTTCTTTACTCTTCTCTTAGAAATCATTTGGTTGGTTAACAAAAAAGTTTCTGGCTAACTGTCATTCAAGAAAGCTGCTATGCATCTAGTGAAACTTCAAGTCAAAATGACCTACCAATGCTATAACAACTCTAAATGAGTCTTTAATAAAAAAAAATAAGACAAAAATTATAATCAATGCCTTCTTTCAAAATATGGCCATTTTCCATAAATATGGCCTTATACCTCTTAATCATTCCTTGAGTATCTCTTTTGTTCTTAAAGACCCTTTTGCATCTAATAGGCTTGCAACTAATAGGTAACTCTATATGATTTTACACATCATTATGGATCATCAAAGCAATCCATCATTGATGTCAAATTCATGCTCCTGGAGGTATATCACATAGTCATTAGTAATTTTTGACCTTCTAGAATTTACTCAAAGGTGCTTTTAGTTATAGGACTTGGTTCTTTTCTACTAATAGCAGAGCATTAAACTCTTCCAATTTTTAACATTGATTTTACTATTTGTTGTACTAGATCATTTTTTTGATCAATTCAGTTCTTTTGACCAATTAAGGTATTAGAAAAATAATAACTTATACCTTTTTAAGAAAGATGTTACATGGCCTTTCACTCCCATTATCCAATCAATGAACAAAACAAGATCATTCAATAACCTTGGTGGTATGGATCAGACACTAAAATTTGCAACTTCTATAGCCATTACAACATCTGATAAGATGACCATCAACTATCTTCAAATTATGTTACTTAAAAAATGGATCATATGGCTTCACTTTAGCCTTGCAACCCTAAACATGGAAATGCCTAAGATTAGGTTTTTTTCTATATAGCAAATCATATGGGATTTTTAAGTACAAACTTACTAAGAACTTGATTCAAAATATACAATGTGGTCTTTAAAGCATCATTCTACAAAAGTCTAGTAAAATCTAATATGCCTACATGCATCCGATCATGTCCATGTGCATGTCATTTCACCTTCATGTGTTCCAATTCTATTTGGGCATTCTAGAAACAAGGTTGCTAGCTACAAAATTTACAATCTTGGACATATGGTACAAATGAATTAGAATTTTCATCGGTTTATTTATCTCCTTAGCATTCACCACCTTCATCAAAACTGACACATTTAATTTTCTTATCATTTTTTAGTTCAATCTCAACTTTAAAAGCCCTAAAAAAATATATAAGGATTCATCCATTTCAATTGATATTTTCACCTAACAAAAATTGATCAATCTTTAATGAAAATGATATATTAGTATCCACCCTCGATGTAATAAGTCCACTTACAATTTTGTGAATCAACTCTAATACATCAAACATTAAACTTTTCTTTTATCAATTACTCTATCAATCTGTAAAGATATCACCTAGAAACATATATCACGTCATTAAGGATCTCACATTAATTTTAATGCTTTTGTTTTTTACCATAGTATTTATTTAACTAACTAACTCTCCAATTTCCAAACAGCTACTCCTACATACTCATCTTGCACTTTTCCACCATTTCCAATCCCACTATTGACTTTGTATTACTTAGTTTCCTTGTGTTTCTTAATGCTTATAATGAATTTGTGATGCAATGATTGTGCCTCTGTCTAACCACCAAGTGTTCGATGAAATACCTCACTAGAGTAAGTAGAACATGTTGATTTATTGTAATGCACAAACAAATCAACTTTCTTATTTTCTAAAATTAGGTTCCTTTTGAGTGTGGCTAATTTTCATGCTCAGCACTTAATTTATATAAAACAAAGTGAGCAAAGAAACCTTTCAATTTTTCACGTCATTTTTCGCTTAACTAATTATAGTGGTTATTTCACTGAAAGTCTACTCACCTTCTTGGGTGTGATATGATATCTTAAGAGCATCAAACTATATTAATAGCATTACACCAATAGAGCATATATATATATATATATATAACTAACATAGCACTCTCATAGACACAATTCTAAAATTTAATTTTAGTAAAATTTTATGTGACTGGTCCTACGATAGGTAAGTACACAGTTGCATAAAATTTCATGGCATAATATGAGCAAAATTGATTCTTACATAATTTTATAAATTACACATATTAGTTTAGAAAATATTTAAATATGCAAAAAGGCATCAAATCAGTCCACAAAATTTATATATGGTAGTATAATATGTAAGAATCATATAGTAAAATTTTCATGTCCATACAACATCAAATTAATGCTCAAATAAATAGGAGAATAATTATATAAAATGTTTTTATTTCTAAAAACTTCTATAAAAATTACAAATAGTAATTCACTATTTAGCATACACATAACATCAAATAATTACTCAAATAAAATAGAAAAATTAAATAAAATATCCTTTTTTTAGAAAAATCTAAAAATATTACCACAAATAGAGCTCAGAGAGTGGAGCTTGATGGCATAATTTTTATCACCATCCAACTCATCTATGGTGATGCATGGCCCCCACACACCATTAACGCAACTGGCTAATTATGAAATTAGGCCTGACCTGGCTTGTAAACCCCTTCAATTTAGCTATATTCTTTTAAAAATAAATTATGTGGGTTTCATTGTCCAAATTTATATAAAAAAACTAATCCCCTTATTAATTTCACAAAATCATGGAAAAAATTGTGTAATTTTAATTGGGAAAGTATGGAACCTCCCATAGGTTATCCAAATGGAAAATTTTTAAAATTAATGCTACTTATGTTTAAATTTTCAAAAATTGATTGAGGGTTTTTCTTTATCTAATTATTCTAGTATAGAATCATGAATCATTTTGAATAAATTTCCAATAATTAGACCAAAATTTGACTAAGTAATCTTCTGGTAATCAATGAACATGAATGTCGAAATTTTCAGTTTTGAATAATATTTGTTTAAATTAATCTGTGCATTTTGCCCACAACATACTCTTGGGATCAAATCTTAAATTAATTTGAAAAAAATCCCTTTAAATTATTAAAATTTAAGAAATTAAATTTTCTGGAAAAACTAAGTCCAATTCATGATTTATTCTCAAAATTCATAAAGTTCATAATCAATTTATGTAATTAAACAATATAGAAAAGGTAGAAAAATTTTAATGTTTAACCCATAATTTTTCTCAACATATATTATGGATTTTCAACAATTTAATTGCATAAAATCATTAAACAAAAAAATTGCACAATTTTGAGCCCTGCAACATGAAAAAAAAAGTACCCTAATACCAATTGTTATAATCAGTAGAAAGTATTAGTCAATAACTAGATCTATACATCATGTTACAAGACATCTAAATTTGTATAAATAATAAATTAATTCAATAAATATACATAGCCGATATTTTAATGTAAATCCATTCAAATTAATCTTCCATAATAGGTGCACTCCTCACATGCCCTAATAGGGATAGAGAGAGAAAGATATTCTGTATCCTAAATTAATGAGGTGATTATACCTTTGTCTAAGGTATAAGAAGGGTCTTGTCTTAGTATAACTTTACTAGGCTAATTGATCCAACATTATCGGTCCAATTTCAAGATTTATACCACTAAAGCCTACTATTGGTCAGATATCATGTTAGGCTTGATAATCTGATCACCTAACAGTTGGTTCATCATACTTAATTGTTATGATATTTAATTAATCTAAATTAATATAAAATTAAACTATGATAGTTTAATATAGGAAATTGTAACAACTTTAGTAATCGAGAAAGGAGATGATGGAGAAGCAATGCAGCAAGCCAACCTTTACTTAAACTCAACAGCGTAAAACTAGGAAAAAAATGCTTTCTTTTGACTGGTATAGTAACGTAAACCCACAATCCCATTTTTCCCTGCCCTTTTTGCTATACATACACTAATACAACGGTTGCAACAGTAACGACAACTATCTTGATAGTTAAAGTACTTTTTGGCATGGTGGTGGAAGGTGAGAGTTGAGAATTGGTTAAGGAAAGATAGAAAGAGATATAGCATAATGAATGCTTCCGAGTGAAACGCTTTAATACAAGACGACTACTTTATTAAATCCCATTTATCCATTTCATTCATTCTTCTTTCTTTTCTCTTACTTGGGATCTGATTTTCTCTTGGGTCATCAGCAATTTTCTCCCTCATTATTCTGCTATTTCATTTCTTGAGAATTGAGATGAAGATGGATGGTGTAGTTCCTTCTAGAAATAATGACGGTTCAGCAAACAATAGCTATGGTAGCTTCTTCAACATGAATAACAAGAAATCAGGTATGATTTGTTTGGATTTCGGCCTTTCTCTAATGCTTTCTCCCTTTTTGTTTGTAATTTCCCTCCATTTTTGTTCTCATTTTGGTATATCTTAAGCACAAGTTAGAAAATCAATTATGCAATGAAATCCGCAGTAAAGGTCAAATCTAGTTTTCACAACACAATTTATTTTTCTGGGTATATTGATACAAATTATTTAAGAAGCAAAATGAAAGTCAACTAACCAAGATTTGTGCATGTTTATGATATTTAGAAAAGCATACTTCTTATTAATTATTAATAAACTTTCATTGATCATTATGAATGGGTGCTATTGGTAACAATCAAGTTTTATGTTTAGAAATCCCACTTTCTGAAATTGAACGACCATTGGACTCTATTTTGGATTAAAAAAGTTTTCCTTCAAATTCTATAATCTAGTTTGTCAACTATTGATGTTGTACAAAGAAACAAACTCAAACACTATAAGATAACAGCAAATATGGAGGGAATAAAAGAAACTTTATTTCTAAATTGATACATGAAATTAAGTACATGAACTTTTATTAGAGCCAAAATAGGTAATAAAGCGATCAAGACAAAACTTTAATTGAAATTCTAACGAACAATAATAATTATGATATATCCTTGAACAATAAAAGATAATCTTTCACAAATAAGAACTACCACAGATAATAAGATAACTTGATAATAACTAATCTGGATTAACTTTAACATTACCTTTAATCTAGATTCTCTCATTACTTAAATCCACTTCATGTCTTGAAGAACATCTTATAAGGAAATTGGTTCAATGCATGCAAACATTTAAAAATACACTAGTTCATCATCATCATTTATATCATTATTAAATAATACGTCATAAACCATAAGTGTTTTATATGGTTGAGACATTCTTTTGGATCATTCAATATGTGTTTGTGCTAATTCAACAACATCTATTGATTTGTTGTTGTCTTCTTCTAAATTGAGAAGAGTAGCATTCTATTTTGGATTGTGTTGACATTCTTCCCCCATTCTCATAAATTAGATTCATCAAATACGACATCATTACTCATAAGGACTTTCTCTATGATAGGATAGTACAATTTGTAGCTACTATCATGATCATCTTTATAGTCAATAAATATTGACTTTTGTCTATATGTCTCTATGCAAGTTCTCTCAAACTAGAAAACTCAGATGAGCAAATTGAAGATGTCATAACAAGGATACATTTATAAAGATAGAATTATGACAAGTATAATCATAATTCCTAATCGCAACTTCAAGAATACAATCTTCAGTGGTAGGAGCTTTATGAAGGAGTTTACCTCCATCATCAACAATAGTGATTTCATTCCTAAACATACCCAAATCATACCATTTTTCCAAAAGTCGTCCTTAATTTAACAAATTACATTCCATTTTTGGAATATTAAATACAAAAGAAAAGAAGAAAAAACTAGTAATCCACTTTATATTTAACCTAATAAGGATTCTACTTTTTTCCATCACATGACTCTTGTCATTTGCAAACTTCATGATTGATCCTTTCAATTCATCCAAATCAATAAATGATTCTTTCTTCCTACACTTCTGATTTGTGCATCTAGTGTTAAGAAATCAAGTATGATAACTTGATTCTTTAGTGTTAAATAAAACTATGAGAAGTGTTTAATGTTTATTATTTGCATGTCCCTTCTGTGAAAATTGAGTCATTTCCTTAAATTGTTCATTATAATTAAATCTACAATCAAGAATAATGCCCACAATAATGACAAGTGTAACATTCAGTATTTGATTTAGAATGCCTTCCTCTTCCATGTTTTTTACTGCATCCTCTTCCAAAATTTTAACGTCCACCATGATTAACATAACCTTCTATTCTTTTATAATTACTATGGCCTTAGTTGATTTTGAATTCTTTTCATCATCTCTATGAGCCTAATATTCACCAGATTATGAATTTATATAGATTTAACGTTTGAAGTCCTATTCCAATGGCCTTTCAGTTAACAGTGAGTTTTTGTTTAATCATTGCTTATGGACTTGCAAGGAACCATGTAATTCAACAGCTATTAAAATGGACAAATATTTTGACTCTTCATTCACCACAACATTATATTCAAACATCATTGTTCATGACTATGGAAACTTTTCTACCATGATGATCTCTTTAAAGTTCTTGCTATTCATTCACATTTGATTCGCCAATATAGGCATATGAAAAATATAATAAAAAACACTTTCAGTATTTTTCATTTGTAAAAATTCAAATTGACTTTTCAAACTTTGAAGACATACATTGTTAACCTTTTCTACACTATTGAAGGCATTTTTTTAGAGTATTCCATGCTTTCTTGGCAATGGTTACTCTAACAATTTTTTTTTTTTTTTAAACACCACATCATTAATACCTTGGTGAACTAAAACAACACATTCCAATCTTTCATCTAGTTATCACGATGAGCTTGTCTCTATATTTTTGTTGCATTCTCCATAAGATTTACAATTCCATTCTTCAAAACTTCAAGGATCTCCTAATGATCAAATAGGACCTCCATCTGAATACTCCAATGATAGTAGTTTTTCTCATCCCAGATGGGAATTGAAAGTTGCATTGAACCATTTTGAACCGTCACTGATGTTATTTTCTTAGGGCATAGAGAAAGAAACTCACATGCTTACATGATAATAGCATAATATAGAGAGAAATAGAAGATGTTTTATTTCTAAATTCACACTTTAAATTAAGTACATGAACTCCTATTTACAGCCAAAATAGGTAATAAAGCGATAATGATCACACTAATTGAAATTAAAATGAGTAATAATAATTACGAAATATCATTCATGATAAGAGATAATATTTTTAATATGGTAGAATATCAACAACTAGAATAAATAAATTCTTAAATATAACAACTACAACCAATAATAAAATGACTTGATTAGAGTTATTTTGATTAACTTCAACATGTTGTCGATCTTTGTTTGATTTCTTTTTTATATTTATGGTCTTACTCAGTCAAGGAAGATGCTTTACTTAATCAACTATGGCATGCATGTGCTGGACCATCTGTTTATGTTCCGCAAAATGGAGATATCGTTTTCTACTTCCCTCAAGGTCACTTGGAACAGGTTATATTCTATCTCCTTTTATTTTTTAGATGGACTTAGCTTAATTAGACGTGAATGGACATTAAAAACTTAGAAGTTTGGTAACCTTAATGATATTTGTAGATTCTTACACACAAACCTTTTATTTGGATTAAAGAAAAATTAGTAGAAAGAAAAGGGGAGGAAAAGACAATTTTAAAAGTTAGCCAGAAGAGAAAATGAAAAGAAAGAAAATTTGGAATTTCAAAGTTAAGTGAAACTGGTAGTCACACATTCATTCTTATGATTTTCTTTCCACACATCTTCCTTCCAAAATAAACAAGGGAAAACTTTTAAGTTTTAAAATTTTTCTTCCTCCCATTTTCTTTCCATAAATCCAAACACAGGGAAAGTGATATTTTTATTTTATCTCAATAAAAAATTGTTCCTACTTATTTACACTGTAGACTCTAATTTTTATAACAATATCTCTTAAAATTTATGGTTGAATGTGAATTTGCATATGTAAAATAGGAGATGAAGTTTGTATAACTTTAAGAAACTAAATTTTAAAGATCACATGAAATATATTAAATAAATTTCTACCTTGCATAGTCAGGTTCTTAGTGGAAATTTTCTACTTATAGAACTTAGTATTTGAAAATTTGAAATCTAGAACAGATTGCTGCATTTGTTGAGCGAGATGGTCATATGGAAATGCCTGCCTTTAATTTGCCTTCGAAGATCCTTTGTAAGGTTGTGTGTTCTGAGTTAGAGGTAATAATATCATATCTCTATCCATGTTTAACTTTTTTCTCAATATATTGATTATATATTGGAAATTATAATGTATGCATTTGGTTTTACAGGCTGAAGCTTACACAGATGAGGTTTATGCCAAAATTGATTTACATCCAATTTTAGAGGTATCCTACTTTCTTACAAGTGAAATATTGATCAAAAATCCAATTTCAAATGAATTAAATTTTAGATTTTTCTTTTTTATTGTTTCAAACCAAAGTAAGACTTTGAAGTGAAAAATCATGCTATGTTAGTTATGTAGCTGTACGGATCAATATAAACTCATTGTTTTTATCCAAATCTTTTTCAGCAAAATCAACATAGTTTAATGGAAGAAGACAATCATCACTTACATCATCTTAGAATCACATCATTGTTTAGTAAAACACTCACTCAATCAGACGCAAGCGCTCACTGTGGATTTTCAATTCCTAAACAGCATGCTGATGAATGCTTCCCTCCTATGGTTTGAATCCTTTCCTATGTAACTTTAAATCATAGTTTACATTATGTTTTTCAGAAAACATGACTTTGAATCATAGTTTCAATTTACGGATAACAATAGTTATTGCGTCATTATGGTTGCAGTGTTCTCAAAAATTGCAATTTTACTTCACAACAATTATAAATGTCTATAATTTTATTAATCATAATATTGCTACAATCTTGATCTAGAACTATTCTCTTAATCAAAATAATTTCAATTTCTTCAAAGAAATACATCTTTCTGTCATTAAGAATATCACAGATTTATGATAGCTTTTATATGATTACTGAATTCCTGTTAATTTTGGATTGGCATCCTGTAGAATTTTATTTTTTTGGCCAGTATAGTGATATTTTTCTATAATTTTTTCAAAATTAACATCTATCAATTTTATGTACTTTGCACATTCTTTTATTTTGAATTCTAAAGTGAATGTTATTTAAAATTATCAAATATTATAAGAAGTTTCAATTTTCTTCATATCTTTGATGTTGCAGGATATGACTCTAGAAACACCATCACAAGAGCTTGTTGTAAAGGACTTGCATGGGTTTGAGTGGCATTTTCGTCATATATATCGTGGTAAATTTTAATTGAAAATTATATTCACCTCTTCTAAGGTTTAACTTAATTACATTCACTCTTTTATTTTTAACAAACATACGTGTATTCCCTTTTAATTTTATATTTTTAACATACATTTACTTTCTCAATCAAATAAAAATAAGGAATATGGGTATATATTTATGAAAATATAAAAAATATAAGAAAAATTACATTAAATTTCAAAAATAAATGAGTGTAATTTTGTATTTCTTGGAATCTTTGTGATTAATATTCCACTGACTTGATTGTAGTTCTGAAAATTAAATGCAGGTCAGCCAAAACGACACATGCTTACAAGTGGTTGGAGCACATTTGTAAATTCGAAAAGGCTTGTTGCAGGAGATACCTGCATATTTATTAGGTCCTCTTTGTTTTATGATCCCAAAGGAATTCCATTGAAATGCCTTTACAAAATCATGATATTGATAGTGATTGATGACTATGCACTTGCATTAGCAGAGGGCAAAATGGTGAACTTGGTGCTGGAGTCCGTCGGGCCATGAAACCAAACAATAGAATCAAATCTATAATCTCTGGCCATTGCATGCAAGTTGGCATATTAGCAAATGTTGCTGTTGCTATGGAATTTGGATCCACATTTACAGTTTTTTATCATCCTTGGTGAGAAATTGAAGATTATCAGAAATGCAAAATTTACATACAAATATTGTATATAAAATTTTGTTTTTTGGCAACATAATTTCTTCAAGTTTTTACAATTAACTTTGCTTCACATATGTTTTGCAGGACAAATCCTAATGAATTTGTTGTTTCTATGAATCAATACGTGAAGTCAACCAGAATAGACTACTCTATCGGGATGAGAATAAAAATGGAGCATGATATTGGAGATTCTGTAACAATGAGGTATGGTGAAAAGAAAAGTTATATATGAAAAGAGTCAAGTGTTTACAAAGAATCACTTAGATAATATGTTTATTTTTTGTTTGGTTAACTAGATATGAAGGAAAGATAATTGGGAAAGAAGCTATTGATGGGATTAATTGGCCTCATTCAGAATGGAGATGTCTCAAGGTAATAAGATACTAGTGGTTTTTTTTATTAGTTTCATATATTTTTTTTATTAAAGTTATCAATGTGATTGGTTCAACTGGCTTTAAGGATTTGGATCCTATGACTTCCCATAGCTACGAGTTCATATACCTTTTAACACTAGTTGCCTTGCATGATAGGCGCGCAATTCTTCTTAGAGAGATTCCCTGTTAATTAGGAACTACTTGAGTCATTGTCTTTCAGGCCTGATTGGGTTTGATAGTAATTTCTGAGTGAGCCTCTACTAGCTACCTTAATATGCAACAGGTGCCTTGCTCAGTAGGATCAGGGGAACCTCTCCTCCCTGTCATTTTATGTCAATTGAAACAAATCAATGAAGTTACAATGGCTAAATACTTTGTTCATATTACCTTTTAGGTTCAATGGGATGCTGTACAAAATACATCTATGCAACATGAAAGAGTCTGTCCATGGAGCATCGAGCCCATGGAATCTACCCAGATAAAGAACATCCCTATTTTGCCCATGTCAAAAAAGGGTAATATACTTGACATTTCATCTTCTGATTTATCCGGCAGTGCCAAGATCAATGGTTAGTTTATACCTTTTTCAGTTATGGATTTAGAGTTATCTATTGAAGGCTTCTCTTATTTCAAGAAGCTAAAAGACATTATCTCATAAAATTTCTCATTTATGCCATATGTAATAATTTCAAAACTATTTACACTTTCTTTGTTATCTGAGATAGGGCAAGATTTAATCGAGCTTTCACATCATAGATCTAATAGAAACCTACAAGCTCAAGGCTACAATGAAGTGGGTCCTTCATGGTATGCACCAAGGCCAGAACTACTAAAATATGACAACAAAGGCCATGTTTTCATGCAAAATCCTTTCTTCAAATCTCTTCTAGCAACAATGACATTTCCAAATGAAAACACATCAACTTCAAGCCTCATCCCTCCATCTCCAATTATTACCAGCCATGGATTTTGTAACGGTGTTTCAGTCGCCAGATATTCTTCAGTCTCAAATGTGAATTCCGAAGAATTTGCATCAAGAGAAAAAGATGGAGCTCCTTTTGAACAACAAGACAATTATGGTAAATGCATTCTTTTTGGATGTAACCTGGTTGACAGCCATCCAAAGCTTTCTTCTTCATTAGGGGCACAAGTTACTACCTTTGAACAAATTCCAACTTGTCCTCCTGATACTACAATGCCTCATTCAAGCATTAATGCAACTATCCCTATTCCAGAACCATCCAAGAATGTATCAAGTGATAGCTCAAGGAAACAATGTGTGAAATATTTCTCTAATATTAGGAGATTCACCAAGGTACTTTGATTTTATAAGTTAACTATGATGGATTTAATCTAAAAGATTTATTTTTAATAATTTTTTATAAATTGTTTGTCTTTAACTATGCTATAAATTTCTTATTTTTTTTAGGTACTTATGTATGGAAATGCTATTCGAAGATCTATTGACCTTACTCGTTTTGATGGATATGATGAACTCATTTCTGAGCTGGATAGGATGTTTGATTTTGATGGAGGCTTGATAGATGGTAGAAGTGGATGGCATGTCGTTGGCATAAATGAAGATGGGGACATTGTGGTTTTTGGAGAATGTCCTTGGCAGTTAAGTAATTAAAATCACCTTCAGTATAAGTTATAAGTCAATTTACACAGACAATTTCTTTAGCTTAATTACATTTTTTTTATTAGAAATATGCATTAACATTTCTTATTTCAAATTTTAAATTTACACTAATCTGTTTCACTACAGAAAAATAAGTGTATATGTATGAAATAGAAGGATATAAGTAGAATTAAACTAAATTTTAAGGAAGATAAATATAATTTGTCCTAAATTATAATCTCTTTTTTGCTAATTAGTTTGTATAATGAAACTATGCAGGTGTTTTCAGGTGATAGTAACGAAGATGATAGTCTGTCCAAAGGAGGACGTTGGCAAGAAGAAACTTGATAGCTCTGCACATCTTAAGATCCATTAAATCAATCATAACAAGAGGCTCCAAATCTCACATTTGCTATCCTTGAAGAAGTAGCGCAATTGTGGACTTCATGTAATTTTCTTTTGGGTTAAACAGCATAGCTTTTTGTCTTCACTTATATGCAAAGATCTCTTCGTTCGTAAATGTTTATTTAGCAAACAAGTTTCGAGAGTTTAGCTTGTAGTAAGGTTTCCAATATATACAGGACATTAGTATGGAGCAATACAACTCTTATTTCTAGACATAATTTATTGGTATTGCATTTGGACATGCTCACATACTAGAGATTAAGAACTAAGACAAGTGAAACAGAATCACAATTACTAAACATGGGTTGAGCGTAAAAATTGAATAGTATTTGCTCATTAATAATGTAGATAGAAACTAAAAGTAGGGGCAATATTAGGGCTAAATTAGAATTTAGTTTTATTATTTTTCAAACTTTGGGACTGCAATAAAGGTAGCCTTGCCCCTACCTAGCAGTGATTTTGGAAACCCAAGCTTTCCTTTGCAATCTAAACTTTCTTTTCAAAGATAAAGTTGATACCATGTCACATCCTAATTAGGGAACATGACCAGCGTTGGAAGGCATCCGATGGAGTTTTTCTACAAGCCTTATGCACAATCTCAATACATACTTGTTATTAAAACATTAATGAAGATAATAACTAAAAATTTTCTCAAAAAAACTTGTAATTTTTTTTTTTTTACTAAAAGATAAGATTTTTGACTAAAGTCTAGTAGAGTTTTCTCTATTCTTTGAAGTTTTCTAGGGGTATGCCTTGCTATACAACTTGTAAAAATAATCCAGAGGTTCTCACAAATATACAAGAGACACAAAATTCAACATTTATAGTAAGGCCATGACCAACCATACGCGTGTGTGCACTATGGCTGACAACTGCCAAAATTTAATCTCCAAGAGCATCACCTTCAATCTTTGATTGGTAGTCAAGGTGTGGGTTCAATACTTGAAAAGAAGTTTTTTTAAGGAAAAAAATGCTATGAGTTTTTAAGAAATCCAGTGAGTAAATATTTTATTTCTACATTATTTTCTCTTGGTGGAAATATAACCAAACAAATTTATTGCCAAGCGCATCAATATCTGACTCTACCACTCTAATATACATGTTTTGATCCTTCTATTTGGAATATATAATTCACTACATTTAACTATTACTAGCATTAATGTCCTTTAATATACGACTGGTTTCAAATGAAGGCCTAGCCAAACATCTACATACCATTAACACCCCAAAATCAATAAAATCAATCATGATTTATACATTCCAAAGTGATTGTGCGGCCACATAAGAAAGGCAAGGCAATAGCTATTGTAATATATAATGTAACATAGTCACTTTCATAGTCATACATAATGTGTGGCATTCTCGTTTGGATTCTTCAAATAACTTATCATTTTTTTTCATATCAATACATTATCCTCCACATTTGCTTATCAATCCACCATGTTACTTCCCCTTATCACTCCATCATGTTAATGGGCATGTACAATATTTGTCAATTAAGATCATCTATAGGTTAATTGAAGAATTTATGTGGGAATCCACTTCTTTGTTCAATCACACACAAATAAATAATGAAATCATACAATGGCTCATATCCATATGGTCATAATACAGAAAATCTAATTTCCTATTTCTCATATAGGTCCCTATGTTTTGAATTCATCCATTCTTATTTATCCTCTACAAGATGTAGCATAACAATAACGTAGAAGGAAAACCTGCTCACATAAAGCCTAAGTGACTATAACTATTCACTAAGAATGGCCCACAACCATAGTCACAAAGCTACACAAAATTTGTCTAGTTTCCACCTACGAGAGAGTCACTATGCATGGATCAACATGCAATATATTTTATCCCGACCTAAAACCTTTCCTATCTTAGTATCTTTCTAATTCATGGTCCTAACATGCAAGTGTCAAGTAAAGCTAACGAGTTTATATGATCCTCAACTTGGGCCTCATGGTCCCAAGGAACAATACACCACACTTATTACCTTTTGAAGCCACTATATATCTTGCCTTGCCATTCTAAAATGCCTTACAACATAGTAGCATTCATTCTTGACTATATCATATAACAATCCAACAATTTCTAATTCACATTCATTCTAATTAATACAGGATAGAGTAGAATTAAAACATCCACTTACCTTGTTTTGGTGTGCTTCTTAAGGTTGAGCGCTTCTAATCAAGAGATTACCTTCTTGGGTCTTTGCTTATCTAATATGATTTAAAAGTAAGATTTCAGTAAGATATTTTTTTTTAATATTTACTCTACAGAGTTATCAAAATGATTTATATTAAGCTACCTATATATATATAAATATATTATGGAAAACTTCATAAATAATTTAGTAAATGTATAGACAAATTAGTCAATTCATATGTAAAATGTAAAATTTCATCTAGTTTAGCTCCAATTTTCCAAGAGCTTGTTTGTCTCATAGCAACTGCAATAAATCAAGCAAAAACCCATTTAAGATTCAGCCATTCAAACTTGGGGTTAGGGCATATAATTATCAAATGATTGAAATCCTTAATATACTAAAATTCAAGGTATAGAGCAACTTACCCACACAATAGGAATAAAAAACCAGCCCATTTAGAGCTGGCATGATTGTTGTCCATTGTTGGTTAGCAAAGGCCAAACAACAGGGCAACGTAGGGGTTGAACTAGCATTATCCACCAACTAATATTTTTGGCTACTGGAAGACTTTGACAAAATATAGTAGTGGGCGGTCCATACTTGGAAGGCCCAATGGATTGCAGTCCGGCAAGCTCTTTAGGGCTCTTTCAAGTTGTTTGGCGAGAGAGAAAAGGGAGAGTAGGTAACATATAGCTCACAACTTGCTTCTAGTTTTAACTTAAATTAGGTTTCTGTTGACACCAAAATCTAGTCAACTATGTTACATGGTATCACACCCCTGACTGCGCGTTGGAGAAAAGTTACAGAAAAATAATAGGAGCTTTTAGAGGGATCATCGAGAAGAAAGGGGAACACTGAGAGTTTAACGTGGTTCGGCGAAAGCCATTTTTGGCCCCTACGTCCACTTTTTCTTTTGTATTATCGATTTTTAGATTACAATCCTCTCTTTCTCTTATTATGCCTCCCTTATTTATAATGAGGGAGGATGTTACAAATGTAATTTTATCTGATCGGCAAAATGATCACTTCCACCATCCGTAGCATTTAATGCTGGCCATCGGGCAATTAATGCTAGGCAAATCACTGTCGGTTTTCTGGGGAGCTGATGTGTATTATTTGGGACCTGAGCTGTCAACTTTCTTGTCGTGTGTCAGGTGGCTGACTGGACTTGAGATCGTCCACTGGAAGCAGTGGGTCGTGGTCCCGAGGACGCTACCCTTGCTCTTGTGGAGTCGTTCCTCGACTTCAGCCGGCTTGGTGATAACCCTTCATTTCTTTGCATCATAGCGGCTTCTTCAGGCCAGCGATCGTGACGTTCTTCCGGTCGGAACTGGATTTTCCTCTGGATCCCATTTTGGTTAAGTGTGCTCGTTTGGGCGCTATCCTGCCTGGGCCCATGCGTTTTAATAACACCTACAACATAAGCCCCCTAACTTTCAACTCGCTTTGCATGATGAGAGTTACATTTTGATTGATTTTTGACAACCCCCCTTTTTTTTTTAGAGGGTTAGCCCGTGGAGTCCTCTGACAGTGGCCAACGCTTGTGAGGATCTTTTCATCCTGTGGAATTGTTTACCGCTCCTTTGGTATGCATAAGAATGTATGGGCGCAGCCGTCATCCTACGCAAGAATGGTGTGCGGGGCTAGCACATTACTTGGACGCAACTTCGTGCAAGAATTGTATGCTTTTTCGCCCATTACTTGGACGCATAGTCATAATCGTGCCCTTGACGTGCGCAAGAATTCTGTGCGACTAGCACATTACTTGGATGCAGCCATCATTCTGCATAAGAATTATGTGCGGGGCTAGCACATTACTTGGACACAGCTTCGCGCAAGAATTGTATGCTTTTTTGCGCATTACTTGGATGCGTAGTCGTAATCGTGCCCTTGACGTGCGCAAGAATTCTGTGCGACTAGCACATTACTTGGACACGGCTATTATTCTACACAAGAATTATGTGCGGGGCTAGCACATTACTTGGACGCAGCTTCGTGCAAGAATTGTACACTTTTTCGTGCATTACTTGGATGCGTAGTCGTAATCATACCCTTGACGTGCGCAAGAATTCTGTGCGACTAGCACATTACTTGGACGCGACCGTCATTTTGTGCAAGAATTATGTGCGGGACTAGCACATTACTTGGACGTAGCTTCGCACAAGAATTGTACGCTTTTTTGCACATTACTTGGGCGCGTAGTCGTAATCGTGCCCTTGATGTGCGCAAGAATTCTGTGCGACTAGCACATTACTTGGACGCAACCGTCATTCTTGTTGCCCATCTTGTTTGTTTGCATGCGCGACTTTTCATTTTCCTATGAAGGCGGGTAATTATTACTTCTGAATTTTTGTGCGATTTTCTGTATCCTCATTTATTGTTCTCTGCATCCCCCCAGCCATTGGATCGTGGGCAGCCCATACCCTTCTTGATCTGGCGATAGGCCTCTCTTCTATTTATATCAGGGGAACCTTTTCACTCTACCCCATTTAAAAATTTTGCTCTCTTCTCATTCCCGATTTGCTCCGCTAATCTTTCGGTTGCCTTCCAGCCTTCTCTACTGGTTCTGGGATTCTGCTTTGCTGATACTGTAAACACATTTCATCCAGTCTTTCACTTTCAAGGAAACTAAAGTACGTCCCCATCCATTCTTCTTATTTTCCTAGTTCTTAGGGGTTTTTAGGTGGGTTAGGGTGATTAGTTCTCCATTTTTGAGATTCTATCTTGTTTCAAATGAGGGGTCGGTCGACCATCCCCAGGGGTGCCTAATGTTTCTTGAGTTAGTTTTGGTTTGCGCATGGCCTGTGTCCCGTGGGGGCCCTAGGTTCCTTAGCTTTGGTGTGGCTTGCTTGCAGCGGCCTAACCGACTTTCTTCCTTTGTAAATGGAAGCAGTTCATGTGCAACGCCGCCGCTCAAGGGGGGATGAGGACACAGTAGCGGTCTTGGAGGTGGCGAGAGTTCAATCCACCGAAGAAGCGACGATTGGCGGAGGGGGTGAGGCTTCGTCATTCGAGACTTGTGATAACACAAGATTTGACACATCTATTTGCCCTCATACTTAGCATTTTAAGAGTTAAATTGTCATGTTTGCAGCTGAGTTTAGATGCATTTTGTGT